>JAUZST010023764.1:0-58859 GCA_034779995.1 Parotocinclus haroldoi
ACGAATCGATCAAATCGATAAAAATCGATTATTAAAAGTGTTGGCAACGAATTTCATTATCGATTCGTTGTGTCACGATTTATGTCTTACTCTCCTTTACATATCCGCTTACGTCACGCTTAATAAACGCTGGGAAAAAAAATAAATAAGAACGACTTGACCGGAGCGACACGGAAATTTCTAAATAATTTTAACATCGAGTGTGGTGAATACGGGCGAACACTCTGTGCTCGATTATGTGAGACTGTCACTAGCACTATGTAGAGCGGCTAATGGCTACATGTAAAAGTGTTGTACTGCATCCTCGTGTCCGTGAATGATTGCTAGAAATAACTCACAGTATTAATATTATGTAGTGAGTCCGAAGAGCACAACATTGAGAAGTTAATACATTCTACAAAAGAAACATGACCGACGCAGAAAAAAAGGCTCGGCTTAAATCCTCAAAAGTGTGGAAGCACTTCACGCTAAGAAATGTGTAACATGCAAGCTTTGCTAAAGTGATTTGACTTGGCACGGGAGCAAACGGATGAAGATTACCAAGTGAACTAGCATAGCATAGCACGGTTTATGCTGTTTTTTTGCTTGTTAACTGGATAATGGCAGTGATAGGGAACGTGTGTGTTACTTTTAATTTAAGTATAATTATCTTAAGCAGTGTTTGTGTGCTTTATGAATAAATATAACGTGTATACAGTTGTGGTGATTAATGATTAAGTTTAATTTTCGGACAGAGTATGAGTGAAGACACTGCACTGTATAGGCAGGATAAATTACATTGAGACAGGGATTAAGGTAACATATTCCAGCTACTCTAATTAGTGTAATTAGCTATTTTACACACCATGTTACATATTGTGCTAATGTGTGCGTATCTCTTAGCTTTTGCACTTTTGTTACTTGCTTGCTTGCTTTAACCTAATGCTGTAAATAAAGCGTTTACTGACCTGTTTAAATTGATCTATCTATACTCAGGCTATACTGTCTTTTTCATTCCACAAAACAGTGGTTTTAAGTCTTATTTAATTTAATCTATTATTATTTAATTATTGTAAGCACTTATTTTCTCTGTTATTCAATGCTCTATTTCCAATTTAAGACATGGAAAATATTTTTTAAAATATCAGATTCATTGATTAATCGAAAAAATTATCGACCAATTAATCAATTATTAAAAAAATCATTAGTTGCAGCCCTACTGCCATTCTTCCTTGCAGACCCTGTCCAGTTATGTCAGGTTGGATGGTGAACGTTGGTAGACAGCCATTTTCAGGTCTCTCCAGAGATGCTCAATTAGGTTTAGGTCAGGACTCTGCTGGGCCAGTCAAGAATGGTCACAGAGGTGATCCGAAGCCACTCCTTTGTTATTGTAGCTGTGTGCTTAGGGTCATTGTCTTGTTGGAAATTGAACCTTCAGTCCAGTCTGAGGTACTGAGCACTCTTGAAGAGGATTTCTTCGTATTTATCTTTTCTTCAATTGAAACCAGTCGTCATGTCCCTGCAGCTGAAAAACACCCTAATAGCATGATGCTGCCACCACCATGTTTCACTGTTAGGATTGTATAGGGCAGGTGCTGAGCAGTGCCTGATTTTCTACACACATACTATATAGAATTAACACCAAAAAGTACAATCGTCGTCTCATCAGACCAGAGAATCTTATTTTTCATAGTCTGGGAGTCTTTCATGTGTTTTTTGGCAAACTCTATGCAGGCTTTCATATCTCTTGAGGAGAGGGTTCTGTCGGGCCACTCTGCCATAAAGCCCCAACTGGTGGAGGGCTACAGTGATAGTTGACTTTGTGTACATTAATGAAAAATAAAATGAACTTTAGCAAATGGCTGCAATGAAAAAAAGAGTGAAAAATTGAAAGGGGTCCAAATACTTTCTGTACCAACTGTATTATATATTCACACATCTGTACCAACTAGACTAACACACTAATGACACATAGCAGAGTCATAACTACATGTTTCTCTGGACTACAAGTAAGAAGTGGCACAGAAGCCAAGTTCAAATAGCTTTGCACCAACATGAGGACAGTTGGAGAATACACTGTTGACATCCAGGCAAGCCAAACAATTGTTTTGCAAATCTAGTATATGGCACAAGTTAAACAGTATTTAATGGAATTTGTCTTCATTTGCTGCCACAACTCATCTTTTTAAGTGATTTAGAACATGGTTGATAAGACAGACTAACATTTGGAATCTCAATTAATCTCTATGGGGATCTAGCAGAGCAGCCTAATTGGTAAACCATTTCTTCATGGTCTTAGACCATCAGAAGGACACCACCAGTCAATAAACTGTAGGGAAGGTGGACACCTAAAGGCTGTCATATCCACCTAATTCAGCAATCCATGAAAAACGTATGCATCTCTGCAATGATTGTGTATCACATATCTGCCAAATACGAACATGCATGTAGCTGCAGATCACTTTGTTAAGTAAGCAACATAATGCATGTGTAATATAAAGTTTATGTAAATAAACTTGCATTTGCATTATGTAAATGCATTTCACTACCTTGACTACATGATATTAGGCAGGTGGTTTTAATGCTATTGCTGATTGATGTAATCAGTTCAATCAATGTCCAATTAGTTGAACTAAATGTGCAATAATAAGTGAATAAATGTAGGCATTGTCATGTAATTTGCAAATGTTGTGCATGAATGAACAGATTCGAATGAGCATATTCAAAGTCTGAGTCAGGTATAGATAATAAATTGCCTTTGGACGTTAAAGCCAACAGTTAATGGTATACATTTCATAATTTGATCAGCAGCTGCTGTCTTTATTATATTTTAATCATCAGGCTAGTTCCTTACAATATATAGACACACACTGCTCACAGAAATAGGGGATATTTCATTTTGAAATAAATCATTTAAAGACAAGCTCAAATTAACACTTTTTTAAATGTGTAAATACTTTCAGATATCAGTATCAAGTACTTGCTGTGCCACACCAGTAGGTAACATTCACAGTATTCTATTTACATTTGATGAAATCATAGAGCTGAACAATATTATGTTCTCAGTGAACATGGGCAGTCAAGGTACAAATTACAGAGCTCAGTGTTCTATAGCTGAAGACATATCTGAGTCAAGATCTGTCTGCAAACCCCAGCTTTTGCTCCACTTCTAAAATGTGCAACACAGTAAAAAAATGATATGGCTCATGTGCCTATTGATTTGTTAGCCAAGAATTAGGGATCCAGCTTTGATGTATTTCTAATGCTGCAATATGGAAGACTGCAGATAAAATATATGGAGAGGTTTGCCAGTTAATGAGATTACAATGACTATAGATAAACTCATCATCTGCAATCACTTTTGAAGAAACTGGATTATTACTGTTTTGTTTAATATCTAGACCCACAAATAAACTGTACATTTGATTTCATACTGCTGTTTTAAAGTTCAGTCTTTGTATAGAAGAAAACCTGGCCAACACAAAATGTGAGTTCTGATGATATTCACAAACTCATTTTGATGAACAACAGAATTACATAAGGTTTTAATGAAGTGTCATCATCTTTTAAATTAAATAGTGTGGCAGCACATCTAAGTAGGCCTAAAAATCGAAACATGCATATGCAGGAAAAATGGAAATCAATTACAGAAATATTTAATGACTACTAATAATCACAAATAGTACTCAAATAACCCACAAGCTGAAACACTCTCTGTGAAATTTCGTCAACCGGCTAAAATTTATGTTAATCTTAAATGTTTTTTAGCTTATTATAAGAATCTTGCAACCTTTCGAGAACTATTTGGAAACTTATATTATATCATTCAATTAATCATCACCAGGTTTCCAACCCTTCCATCACATTTGCTGCGTGATGCCAACATATTTTTCTCCAAATACTAAAAACCTATTTAGCGTTCATTAATTAATACTTGATCATCAAAATCTGTCTGCCAAGAAATAAAATAGGTTGTGTCACTGGATCTTCCAGCAAGACAATTATCCAAAATATATGTCCAGATCAACACAGAAATTCTTTCCTGAACACAAAGCTCAAGCTCCTGCCATGACATTTTATTTCCCTAATCTTAACATCACAGAAAAGATGATCTAAAAATATCTCTCTCAACTCTTAAATTCCCTGCTCTGTATTCTCCAACTTTTTAAGATGATATAGGAGAAAACTAAGCACTTTGTCTGTACAAAGCATTAAGCACACCTTAGGCTGCACAATGTATTACATTAGATTAATAATCTGCCTTAATTAGTTTTGTGTGTTATTCTAGAGTATACAGAACACAAAAGTATATTACTATATTACATCATCTTGTATGTAATAAAGGTTTTGATTATTACAGGGTATACTTTACCATACAATGATACAATATATAAAATTGTAAAATATAAAACATTAATTCATTGTCCTATCCACTTATCGTAGTCAAGGTCTCGGAAGAGCTGGTACCTAACTGGCGACACGTGGCAAAAGGCAGGAACAACAAATGGTGCCAATCCATCGTAGGGCACACTGGAAATACCAACTTACCTAATATGCATCTTTGGAATGTGGGAGAAAACTGGAGTACCCACAGATAACCCACACAAATAATGGGATGACATGTCCACTACACCCAGATGAAGCCCAGGGTCAGGATCAAACCAGGGATCTCAGGGCCGTGAGGCGGCACTATGCATGCAACAGCATATTAAAACAGAACATCTGGCTGAAGTACCTCAAATCCAATGCTTTAATCATTGCTCTGAACCTCTCTCTCGCAAACGTATTGTTTTTGCATTGATAATGTTGCTTCACTGCTTTGTTTTCCTATCATTTGCAGTTCCTTGGGGAAATTTATTCTTCAAGCTACACTGACTTCACGTTTCATTCCTGCTACTGGCTAACGGCACTGAATACAACAACCATAGTTTCCTCTCTGTATTTCAACACATTTTCTGCTGTGGTGATGGACTTTTTGTTGTTGCGTTACCACCACCAGCTCAACAAACTTTGCCATATTTAGCCTGTTGGTCTGTGCCACAATTTTTAAAATCCAAAACTGCAGACACAGCTCCTTTCTTGGGCACAAGTTCTCCTTTTGCATCTCTGGTCTTAAATTTCCATTTATGTTCTTTTATCTGACAGAGCCTCTCCCAGGTGTTAACAGACTGTTATGCTAGGCTAGGCTAGGTTAGGTCAGGTTATGCTGCTGTGTTATATGTTATGTAACCTGGCTAGCTAAAGAGCTGTACCCAGCACATTGCCGTTCTACACTGCACTCCGTAGCACTTCTCGCAGAAAACAATATTACAGAATTTTCTGCCAACTGTGCCGTTAAATTAAAAGTATTGCATAGCACTACATTAAACTGTTACACACTCACTTGCTGAAGAATTTGATTTCCCAGGTTTCAATATAGCTCATTATTCACTACAGCACGTTAATGGTTTGGAGAGTGGAGAGGGTAAAAATATTACAATATATTATACAATATATTAATATTGTTATGGTTGTTAACTGAATACCAGAAGTTTGAATACCAGGGTTTAATTGCTATTACACTCACTTAACCATGGGTTAAATATTCTGTTATTCTGTTATAAATGTGATGGCCTTGGGCACTGCGTACTAATATTAAGTATGATATCCTATTTTGCATGCTGCATATAGTGTGGCTGTATTCCAGGGACTTGGTTGATCTTTAAAGCTGTGCAGACCCAGAGCACAAAACACACACAGACACAAGAGATAAGCTTCCCAAGCGAAAAAGGTAGTTGTGTGTGTCATATACGCCCGAATACTTGGATACATCCCCCTCTATCTTCCCAACTATGCTAAGCTATCCAGATAAGTATTCCACCATTGCTAGTCAATGTTAGCCCACACCAACAAAAGTAACACACTATGATTTCTAACCTTAACAATTTAATGTATTATCTTACACATATACAATTATGTACAGAGCACACACTTAATAAGCAACACACATCCAATACATTCAAATATATTCAGAATCTTACACATTTTTAACACACTTGTATACATGCATATGCACTTCCACACCTCCCACACAGACCACATTAATCATCTTAGGATAGCGCACTGGTTGCCAAATGAGAGCGTGATGCATGACACTACTGCCTGTGCATCTGGTGTCTGCTCCGATTTCAATACCACAGCCCAGTGTGACAGCCCAGCCTCATAAGCAGTGTGTGTGTATGTGTGCCAGCAGACAGCCCGCTAGAACTCTAAAATTCTGCTCCGGTTCTTCCATATCTCATTAACCAAATACATCCCATAGCTAACAGCCTGCACTTTCCTGACAACATGACAAGTCACAATGCCATCACGGAAGAATTTCCTCATTTTACAAAGCTCTCATTCTCTATATGCAATATTGCTTGCAGAAAATATATAGGTCATTCAAGAGCACCATACTGTAGAGGAAGTTCTTAATGAGATCCATCCAATTACACGTTTAGTATTCCAGTAATAAATATGATATATGAACACACTAAATTGAGCCACACGATTCCATCTTTGGATCACAGTAAGTAACAAACAAAGCTAAAAAATAGCATGACCAGGGCAAGAGAAAAATTCAATCCAGCTGGGCTACAATGTCCCAGGTCAAAACTGAATCAATATCCATTGGTCTACACAGGAGAACAAAGCACAGAAATGACTAGGTCTGGTCTCCTGAAATGAATATGATGCAGAACAAGTCTGAAAGTCAATAACTGCTCACTTTCGTGTGCAAGAGGAACAGTATTCAAATTACCTCAAGTCTTAGAGGCTGAAATCATATACTTACAGACAGTCTACCTAACTATCTTCAAACTCAGACTGATATGCACCTTGGGCTAGAGTTTCTCCAATCACAGTATAGACATCGTGAGTTCATGTTTTTCCAAGCTGGTCCAATTGCCAGGCTTTATTTAAAAACGCATATCTAGAATAAGCTGCAAATAGGGTTTATGTCTTGAGACATGCTTGACTTTTAACTAACTTCCAATTACTTTAGCAAGGCAATGGTCATCTTGGAGGTGTGTTGGAATACTGCCCTGCAACCCAGTTTCTGAAGGGAAGGGATCATGCTCTGCTTAAGTATGTCACAATACATGTTTCCATTCATTGTTCTCTCAATGAACTGTAGCTCCCCACAGCTGGCAGCTTATGCATTTCTTGTGCAACCAGTTAAATACAGTGTGTGACGTATGTTCCGAGCACTGAGAGGAAAACCGGTAAACCCTCAGTAAACCCATGCAGACACAGAGGAACATGCAAACTCCAAGCCGGTGGAGTCCAAGGTCAGGATCAAACCAGAAATGTTGGAGCTACAAGGCAACTCCGGTAACTGCTGGAGCACCATGCCACTCTCCACACGTAACACTTTTCATTTACAGTAAAAATATCTATTTTGGTCATGTTTGTCCAGTAAATATCTGTCCAATAGCCTGCTGAATTGTCCATGTGCCGTGTCAGGGGCAGCAATGTTCTTTTTGGACAGCAGTGGTTTAAATGTGGCAACGTTTTCATGTACACACCATTGTTTATTAGTCTTCCCCTGTTGGTAGACTTATGAACATTAGAATTAAACATGTGATAGGCCTGTAGTTGCTTAGAAGTTACCCTTGTGACCTCATGGTCTATTACACAACTTGCTTGTGATTTTTTTTAGCGATTAACAACAGTTTTGACATTCTAACATTTTAACATTTTCCAGCCTGATAAACATCACCAGCTCTTTTTAGAGGTCTTCAGAAAGCTTTTGTGTTTGTACCCTGCTACACATTCACTTGACACTGATTGAAAACACGTAACTCACAATGGTTCAGTGAGTATCACTGTCAGGTAGAGCGATCTGGGTCTTTTCTGTGTGGAGGCTGCATGTTCTCCAGTGTCTATATGGGTTTCCTCCAACAGCCCAGATACTTGCTTGATACATAAATTAGTGTCTCTAAAGTGCCCCTACAGTGTGAGTGTGTGTATGAATGTGTGAGTGTATTTTCTCTACACTGTATTTTCCCCTTGTCTAGGGTTGTTCCTGCCTTGCACCCAATGCCACAGGTTAGGCGCCAGCTCTCCTGCTACCCTGTCTGACAGATAAGAAGTGAATTGTTAATAATAAAGTTTCATATATATTGCCACTAATACATATGTAATATGGCAGCACTGAATTCATTCATATATATGACAATATATAGTAATTTGGTTTTGCTTATGCATTGACCTAATTTTATTACTTGCATAAAAACCTGATGATATTTTAGATTGTATCTATATAGAAGTTAGGGTAATGAAGTGCGTAGTGCATCACACAATTCTACAGTAAAATTATTTTACAAATCCTATACAAACATTTAGAAAATAAAAATGTGACAGAGACACACACTTGTATTCCATATCAAGATATTTGCAACTGTCCATACACTGAAAATAGGGTGCCTCTAATATTTCTGTATGTTCTTTTTGAGTTCAATACCTATTGCCTCCTCTACTGTATATTTGTAATTCACACATTTTCATGGTGTTGCTTACACATTGTGTTTAATTTTGAGATATGCGGTGGCATCAAGGTGCATGCTTTTCACTATTTTTATACTTTTGCAAGCTGATCGACACCTGAAGCAGAGTTTGCTTCTCTTTCAGCTCTTGTGCATTTTCTCTGCACTCTTTCACTTTTGTACAACACTGATTTTCTTCCTGCTCATCTGGGTGCAATCTGTATCTAGCCCTTACTGATAAAGCACAAGCTTACAGCTCCTTTGAAACAGGGACCTTGAGGACCCAAAGAAGATGCTGACATAATCACAGATCAATCACTGGGCAATGACTGTGTCCTCCTGCATATTCCATCTCTCTAACTCTTGGTTTACTGAGAATCCACTGTCCACTGTTGCCTGACCATGGCAGAAGAGGAGAAGCTTCTTGCATGCAACAAGATAGACGCTGAGTTGTCCTTTTTCTGATTCTGTTGCTAATGACATGATGGACAATAAATAATGTACATATAGTCGTATAATAACAAATGACCAGCCATAATTGTCCATAATTTCTGTCAGAAATGTTTGTAAAGGCAGGGTGCATGGCTAGGCACTTGATTTCATGCACTTGTGTGTCCATAAAGTGTATAAAAACAAGTGGACTGGAAAATGGCTGGTTAACATAGCTAATATAAGATCTCTCTCAGTAATTACCTTTTGCAATATAGATCATGATATAGAAACTGATTGCTTTCAGGATTAAATCCTGAGCTGTCCCATGCTCCATAAACTGCAACCCAGGTATATAGACTGAATGAGATGTTCCTTTCAATATTGTACTTGTAGTTCCTGTTGCTTAGTTTTTTTTTGTTTTGTTGGGGCTTTCATTAAACACTAAAAAATGCATCCTTGTTAATATCCTCAATGAGGATTTTAGTGGTGAATGGCACCTGTCCAAACCTTGCAAGGCTTGCTAATTTCTGGTTGAGTATGAGTGGTGCTTTGCTACCATGTGCAGACACAAGAACACCTCTGATTTAAGAGTGGACGTGGATTCAAATACTGTTTGGAGGTATGCTGCTGATGCTGCCATTGCTAATGCTGGTATCATAAATGGATTAGTGCGCTTTGGATCTGGGGTGGAAGACACAGAACAGTACTGGTAAATGTTGGGGGTTTGATGGTGGGTTTTTCAACCTCTTTGTGCTTCTTGCATGTGTGTGAAATTCTATAGCATTTATTTCCATTGTACCAAGCTTGAAGATCTTCTTGCACAGCGTGCAACGTGCCTCGTACTGAATGCCTTGAAATTAATTTAACCACAGTGCAAAAATTGGGGCTATCCCGCCAGTTTTTGTCAAATTTACACTTTGCAATGCCTACAGTTCCTTTTCTGCCAGCTAATAATATATATGAATTATATATATATTTATATATTATTAGCTAGCAAAAATGGAACTGAATAATCATTAGAAAATAACAATAATTAATCCCATTGGCTCTGCTTAGTTCAGTCTGCCATTGGACAATAGCTTGCATATGAAATCTGAAAATGCGCAAAATAAAATAAATATTGTATTTGCTGTCTGCTGCATTTTTAAGACATTTTAAACATTTTTCATTTCATGAAAATGGATCTAAGTATTCAAGTTAAAACCAATTAATGCTGTTTTTAGATAAACTAGTTTAAGACTTTTTAAGGATCTGCGAACACCCTGCTCCAGTGTTTGCCCATTTGTTGTTCATTTGTTTTGTTCCTCAATTTAAATGGATATTGCTTTGAGTTTGGAATACTTTGCTTTCAGTCACACCTTGTCTATAGTTTGTTTTTCCTTTTACAAAGTTACCATTTTGTTTATACTATAACTAAACTTGAACAAGTAAGAAAAAATAATCATTTTCCACAGTGTGTTGGATTTTCTGTTTTTTTGTTCCATATAGAGAAACAGTTTCAGTTTTGGTTTGTCACTCCACAGAACTGTGACATCAGAGCCATTACATGCTCTCAGACTCATCAGAAACTCAGATCTTCATGGATACTACTTTTGTATCAAATCATGATTAAATTAAATACTAACTATAAATTGCTCCATCCCAACTTTTTTTGGTATGTGTTGCAGGTCAAATGCAAACTTAATGAAGCTGACCAGACAAAACATGATACATTTCTGGTTCATACTGTCTGCAATAAAATAAAAGTGTGCATTTTGGAAATTTTATGGAAATGGAATGAATTTGCTTTACTGTCCAAAAAAATTCCAATTTGGGGTTGTAAATTTGTCTTTATAACTGAAGAGATAAGTGAAAGAAAAAAATGGCTTTATCAGAATGCAACAGCTACTTGGCTCACAATGTAGTTTGAACTTGGCTATGTTTGTTATGACAAAGTAGAAATAAAATGCTTTGTCCAGAAATGTCAAATTTGCATTTTCACAAGGCAGAGTGCCAGTCACTGCAAATAATACAAAATTACAGTGGTGCGTGAAAATCTGTGGAAGCTTTTCTATACTTCTGCACAGCTATGACATAAACTGACCTCAGGTTTTCACACAGGTCCCAAAACTACTGTAGAAAAAGAGCACATAGTTTTAAAAAATGGTACAACGATATTTTACTTGGTGTATATTTATTAGTATCAGTAATACTAAGCATTACAAGGATATGAATCTTGGCCTACAACCTACAACCTTTAAGTTTCTTACAGGTATTTTACCTTTATTGCTTTTTATCAACCTAACTTCCAGAAACACAAATAAACAGCTAATTAACACTGGACTTGTTGTAATTTTGATAAATCCAGTAAATAAATGATAATGTGCCATTGGCAGGTGCTAGAAGCGATTGCCCAGTTAGGATGTTAAGCCTAATATTAGAGAGGATGGTTTGAGATAAAGAAATGTATGGTTTGTGGTTGGAAACTGAACCTGGTGTCTCAACGAGGCTCTTAAAGAGGAGCTCCGTCAGCAGGCTGATACACGCAGGCGTCTGCCTCTCTCATGAGATCGCGACCTTCTCTGGCCTCGTCCTGACCCCGTCCCTGAGCGGTCTCTGTTGCCCAAGCCCTGGCAGCTAGGCAGCACGGGCCCCGTCAGGACCCCCAAGAAGGGCATCTTGCCCAAATTAAGGGCGCGTCACTGGGACAGGACATCAGTGACATGCACCAATCAGGTCCCCAATCACTGCAACTTTCCAAAGGCGTACCTGTGGTGGAAGACAGGATCTGCCACCGTACGGGCCAGTGTGGACTCTGGGTCAGCCGCCAACTTCCTCGACCGGGGGTTGGCCTCACGCCTCGAGTTACCCATGGAGCGACTTCCAACCCCCATGTCAGTCTGTGTTGTCGACAGCCGGCAGCTCCTAGGGGGCTCTGTTACCCACCGGACCTGCCCTCTGACCCTCAGATTGGGGCGGCATATGGAACAGCTCTTGGTACTGGTGACCAACTCCCCGTACATGCAGGTGGTCCTTGGCTGCAGGCTCATATCCCATTCATCGACTGGGCCTCTGGTTTTATCAGTGGATGGTCTCCCAGATGCAATTCGGCATGTCTACGAGCAGGTTGAAGACTTTTGCCCTGCCCCAGATTCCACCCCAGTGGCGCGACACTGCCGTGGTGTGCAGCTATGCTGGTGCCCACGGGGGCGAGCCGCCAGGCAAACCTTGCCTACCCCCGTGACCCTGGTCCCGCTTGGCGAAAGACAGTGCCACCGGGTTGCCCCGTTCCAAGGGCTCCGTCACCGCCAGTCCGGGCCCACAGATGGCCCAGCGTGCCCCACTATACACGGTAGCAAGCAGCTCCAGGAAAGCACTCAATACCTAGTCGGCCAGATGGCATATGGCCCAGAGGAGCGATCATGGGTCCCTGCCCATCACATTCTGGATCACACCCTGATATGGGAGTTCCAGCACGGCTGAGCCACCGGTCTTTGGCCCTCAGGAGCGGTCCCGTGCGAGTCGCCGTCCTCATTCAGTGCAGTTACAGAGCAATCGGTGGGGTGGTTTATATCCCATATTTAATTGGCAACGTCATAAGGAACACCGGAGTTGTTCATGGTCACATCATCATACGCAGTACGTTTGGTCTCTTGATTGCGACGCATTACGTTTACGCCAGCGATCGTATGTTTTTGTATGCGCCTATTTCCACGTTTAGTCGGTGACATCCCGGGGTTTTTATTGCCGACGGATGAATAAGTGGGAAACCCTGAGGTAACGTAGCCGGTCAGGGAAATACCAGGGTCTCCTGAGGCTTTGCCTCACTCCTCCGCACCGCTTAGCGTAACTCTGCTCGGTTGGCTGCTCCGTTTAAAACACGCCCTGACGCGGCTTCTTCAGCACTCTCAGCGCACTCATGCCCGAACTCGCCCCCTGGCGTTCCGGAGCTCCTCCACGCCACTCGATTTGGGAAGCGTCCCAAATCAGCGCTTTATCATTCTCACTGCACATCTGCCCTCTGGCGCTTCGGCATGTATCACCACCAAGTCGCGTACACGTCAGCTGTAGGTGCCATTCCCATTCGGGACGCATCACAGCTGCATGTTTTCCCCTTTTGTGTTTCGTAAGTTGGAAAGCCTTTTGCTCTGCCTTCTTGGTCACCCCTCATTATTATTAGAACGTCGTTTGATCCCCATTCCCACATCCTTGTGTCCTCCCTCCAGTTCTGTAACAATTTTTGGTTACAATGTCTTTTTTTTGTTTGCACAAATCTACTGTTCTATAAACAGATCTTTGGTCTTTATTAGATTAATGCAAATTAAACATTTTAAAAGTTGTATGTGATTTGAGACACTACAACACTGATGCAGATTTTCTACATTTTCAAGACAAGAGCTATTGAAGACATAGCACAAGGGACAATGTGTGCCTACTCACAATACAGCATAATTCCATTAAAGCAGTAACTATTGAAGAAACATAATCAGTACCTTTGAAAGGTAATACAACAAATTAATCAGGAATACCTAATCAGTGGTGTCAAGCTACTCATTAGGCTACATCCCTTTTACAGCATTTGTGGCAAATTTAAACTCTGATGTCAGAAAGACATGTCTGTTTATAGGATATGTATGTAAACTTTTGCATTTGTAATGGCTAGATTTGGCACAGTTTTTTTTCCACCAGCTGCCCTTCCTTCTCCTTTTTGCAGCCTTGCAACTGGCACTAGATATATACTACTAGTGGCTTGGGCATTTCTGTAAATGCACCGCTCAGTCTTCACATTGCAAGCTCTGCCAGGATTGTACCCAGGCCCTCTGATGCTGCAGTTTCCTGCAGCTGATTACACCCACTGAACCACTGAGTCTGCACATACTAATATTATGAATGATTTAGTTAAAAGTGTCAAAATTAATTTCAATTTGGCAGACTTTCAGACTGGTTGGTGCAGTACCAATTGTGTCATTATTATTTTACTTTGTGATTTGGCACTTCACAGCCGATTTAGAAGGCTGGCAATCTAAACCCTATTAAACCAAATTGCATTTGTCAAGGCTGGAAAGGAATTTGTATATTTTCATTTATTGTTTAGCCCTGGCCAAGGCTATCAAAATATATTATTTATACATTCATTCCAACATTAATGTCAGCTTCTACCCCATACTCCCTATTTTAAAAGGAATATATGACTTGTCTGAAAGATGTTTTTGAGTTCAAGGAGACAAATAATAACTTGAACCAAAACTTTAAATTTTAAAACTTTGCTTTAAAAGGCTCAAAACAATTAATTACTTGTCACTGTTTTGCACATTACCATGTTAAAACGACATTATGAACTGCTATAGAGGAAGTAATTTCTTGCGAAAATCTAGAAGGGTCAACTTGGAATTATGAGACTTCTGAATGGATTTTTCACTGAAGGTTAGAAACATCCTAGTTCCAATTTTGTCACAACTGCAGACTGGACTTTTCTCTCTGAGACTCATATCTCTGGATATTTCTCCATGGCTCTAAATTGCCTGCTTGCTGGAGGCTGGTACTTGTGTGCTCAGCAATTCCTGTTGTCGGAAAAACTGAATTTGAGAGTTATCATCAGTAAGTGGACTGAGACGATCAATATATAGTATCTTAGCCGAGAGCTTTGACAGTCAAGCACAGAATCTATGGTTTTGTATCTGTGTCTAATTATTTAATTTTGGTTTCAAACAAAAATGTGAACACTAAACAGATTTATTGTTGAAAAACTGCATCTATTGGAGTTTGATAGTATTATGAATAATTCAATAGCTGATGTTACATACAAAATCTTACTTAAAAAAACCATTCAAACATGGCTAAAGATGAAAAACAATAATGAGGGGTTTACACAGGGGTTGCAGCTACAGCAGGGGGAATGATCACTAAAAAAGTTTCCCTCCCTCAAACACATCCAACAGTTCTTGTATGATGCCTGGAGGCACTACAGGACCCAAGCATCAGATAAAAATTTGTTTCTGAAGTAAAAGTATGTCCTGTTACTTTGGACTCATACAAGGTGAATTTTGACTGTGTACAGGGTGAGTCAAAAGTCACATGACTGCAAATTACTGCAAATTGCAATATCTCTTGTGGTCCAAAAATAACTGAAAATTAAGTTGATTATTCTGATGGCCACATAGTTTAACAAGTGACCATGAAGACCACCAATTTCACACAGCACTGTTGCATCCCTCATAGCCATATTCTGAGAAATTTGGACTGTGGACGCCATGCCACACCAACAACGAAACCTCTACAATGCTTTTGGCAACCTATGCAAAAAGTCCATGACATAGCATACAAAGTGTCCTGTGACTTTTGACTCACCTTGTATGGCCTTTGGCACTCCCAATTACTCATTTTTGCCAATCATTAGCATATGCTTTCTGCCCCATTTTCCACACATCAAACAAGACATTCACTGCAATGTACCCCCTTTTCTCACTCTTGGAATCCTGTGGCACACGGTATTTATAGCCTGAATACCCTCATGCAGTGGCATCAGCAATAATACATTTAGTATTATCACATGCAAGGTGACACATTTTGTTCCTGACAACTCACCAATAAGGTTGTTGGAATCTAACTAAACTTTATATGTGTGTATGTAATGATAATATAAATAAGTGATGACTAGGTTTACTGGGAAAAAGAGTACAATTGCAAAGAGGTTCTAATTACTCTGTTAAGCTGCATGTAGCATGGATACAAGATAAGATACCATTGAGACTTGAAGGCAAACCAGTTCCGTATTGTATCTTGTGGCACATTTGTCCATAATTGTTGCAGATGGGCCTGTAGATCATCATTCAACCAGCAGTTGGGACATTGTGTCACTCCAAAAGAAAGGCAGGATAGAAGCAATCACCACAAATACTCAAAATGATATGGTTCTAGTCCATAACAGTCCAGGTTCCTCGTTCACAACACCACTGCAAGCAAAGACAATGGTGCCTGGCTTTCATAATGGCTGCCATGCCAACACATTTCCATCTTTTAAGCACCTAGATATGGTCTGAGAAGAGGCAGGGCTGTACAGTGAAGGTGTCACATGCGTCTGAGTATGGTGGACAAAGACACGGTCTATATAAATACTCACTGTTGCAGTGTGTCACCCATTATAGTAATATGAGAGAGACTAACTAATCAGCAATATATTCAAGACATCCTGCAATCATGTGTTGCCTCTCAAAGCAGGTCTTTCAACTGACTTCTTTCAACAAGATGATGAAAAAAAAAATACACTTTGACTTTTACTTGACTGTTGTATACAGTATGAATATATGAAATTTAATGCTTTGTCTGATTAATTTAATTTCCTAAATTGATAACCATCCAATCCTGCATTTCAGGCCTGCAATCAAAAAAGGTAAACGCTGTCCACAAAAGGATGAATCTTTGTGGACCAAAGGTCTGCAATTTAAGTTGACCAGAGAAAAAATGAAATGTCTTGGCTAAAGTGTGAAAATGTAAGGAACACTAAATCTTTTGTTATGTGCATTTTCAATTCTATCCCAACTTTTCTGATTTGGGGTTGCATTTTTATTTATTTATTTGGATCTAAGCAAAATAGGAATTATCTAGATTATCTTTCTGGCGTGGGTGGCATTTCTCTATTAGCTCGAATATAGTAGAAACAATGAAAACATACCATCAAACCTTAGTTGACTGTATAATGCACTTGCAGTTGTAAGGAAAAACCTTCATGGGTCCATTTAAACTTTAAACATTTAAACTGTTATGCACACAGCATTTCTGACAGTGGACAGGGCTGAGCTTTTTTTGCATGACTGTCACATTCTCACCTGAGTGCCCCCCCTTCTCTCCCTCCTTCTCAGTGTTAAATGTCACCCTTTCCTTACACGCCTGGCATCACTAAAAGCCACATGCACAACAGGACACCTCTCGCACATGCTTCTTGTCCATCTGCACTTGTGAATTCATATTTGGAGTAGACCTGCTAGTCTCACAGGCAGGCTGATTTGAAGCAGCACTCCATCTCTGCTGAGCTGCCAGCATAAAATGTGCAATGGCCATACATGGGCGAGATGTGTTCCTCTATTCCATAGCCATTCACTAACAGGTATAACAAATTAACCGGTGAATTCTAGTGAGAAATTTACTTTCATCCACCTTCAGGGGCAGCTGACAGGTCTATTGCTATAAATGCCACTGCGGCAAGGTAGTTAAAGTACTTTGGGCAAACCTGAATGCACAAATTGCTCCACTGACTTTTAGAGGCAACTGCAGAAAGAAAAGTCCTCATTAAGGGAAAAAAATGGAAACTCTCTTGTTCACATTCTTACCTCTACCTAGTTTTCCTGTTATTTTAAGTAGCCACACATAAACACGAAGAATACTGATTTCATGAATATCATGTATCAACAGTACAGACTATTAAGAATGTCAGATATGCCTATCAGATAGAAGGTCACCCCAATGCATTTTCTCAATCAGAATAGCTAATTAAAATGTTGTAATAAACTGCGTTAGTTAACTTAAATAGTAGAATTATAATGTGCAGTACAGCTTGTTTGCTGGTTGTTAAGGAAAGTTTTAAAGTGGTATTTATTTGCTTTATTAAAGCAGATTTTGACTACTTTACTTGCCCTTTAACAATTCTTTACATTTACAGAATTTACTAGACACCCTTAGTCAGAGCGACTTACAGAAACATTTTGTATTCTTCATAGTACACAAAACTGTCCTGTTAGTACAAATAAGCAGTAACCCAGAACCAAAACCAGAACTTGCGAGGATCTGATGTGGGTAAATCAACAAAATAGACAAGCAAAGTATAATATTTAATATTCAATTGCATTTTCTGTGAAAATAACTGACCACAGTGGGCAAGTCCAAGCTTATCTATCAAACTGACTACAACCATTATTAATTCAGTCATTATCCATTCACCTATGTTCCCCTTTGTTAAATTATATTTAATATTCAGCACAAATATTTAGTTCCTTAAATTCACAGTCTTTCCTTCGAAAGAGGTCAACCTTAGTGTCTGCTCGATGGTAGAACTTAAAGTTTTCATACATACTCAAGAGCACACAACCCTTACAATGAAAAGCTGGTATAACACCGGGCAAAAACGCAAGCTAACACAGCTTAGCTGAAACACAGCGTTTATTGAAGGAACTACAAAGAAAATCATCATCGGAAACAGTCAGGTCTAAACCAGAGATGGAAAAACAGGAGCAAAAGGGCGAGACTGGAATCAGCAATGAGGGACGGAAATGGGTCAAACGAGGTAAGTATGTGATGAGAGACAGAGTTGGAGTAACGCTTTGTACGAAGTGCAAAAACAAGTGACTAAGCAAAGGAGTTAGGAGTGAGTGCAAAAAATGTGTGAGATTAATAAGAAGGTGACGGTGAACGAGCTCAGGTTTGGGTGTGGTCCACCTAGCAGGGCGCGGATGTGACAGCAAGATGTACTGCAGTGCTATAAACATACTGATGGAAACACTTCCCAAAATCCCAAAATTTTGAAGAGCTTTTTGTGGATATGTTACATGTATTTATTTTTGTTTACTTCCATATGAAACAGATTCCATCAATTCAATAGTTAAACTGCAATAGTAACGACATTAGGATTTGCATACCAGAGTTTACAGCTTTGTGTGTATTATTATGGAAATTCAAATTGAACCAAAGCTTTTAGCCCTACAGTATTTCAATATTCAAAGTTCAAAGACATACAGCAAAAGTGACAACATTTCTAAATATATGAGTAATACAGCACAATCATACGTACAATGATGCTCACAATTTAAAGATACTGTACTCCGCTGAGCAGACGTGTCTGTCAATGACCCAGGTTTAAATTTGTTTCATATACATCGTTTGCATTAGAAATTCATGCTGCTGAATGAGTGTAGCACCATTTTGGAGCTGAACATTGTCCTAAAGGTGCGGGACAATAATAGCTGTGGAGCCGTCAACAGCACAGTGTCAAAAGATGCGGGGAAGCTTTAGGCTGTTGAGGAGATTGGTTTTGATGAAATGAAATGCTTGTCGGCAATACAGAAATATGACTTTTTCAGGATGGTGCCATAATAATTCATGCTCATAACGACTTACTCCAGTGACTCACTTTGGCTAGACCTAACGGCACTTGATTGACCCTGTCCAGGATCAAGTAGATAAGAACGTGAATGAATGTAATGAATAATACATGCAGAAGGTTTGTGGCCATTTCTTACCTGTCACTGTTTGATCTGTTTATCTACCAAGACAGAAAGAGTGAGAGACAGAGAAACAAGCAAAGCAAACATGAGAAAATATTTTTTGGAGCAAATCACTAATTTGAGTCGCACTGGCCATCCTATCCCACTTCTTTATATAGAACAGCAAAGCTCTGTACACATCACTGAGATGCTTCTGTTCAACAGACAATCACTGACCGCTTATTTGTTTTCTTTAGACCAGCATGCAACACACTTCTTCTTAAATGAAAACGCATTTAGGAACTGTTCATGCTCACGTGTCCATCCATCACCATTAACTGCCAAAAAGGGTATGCTGTTGCAGCAGGGATTTGGCCCCTCATTTAAACCTCTATCAGACATGGATGCATGTGTGTATGTCCTAGGGTTGCACGATTTGGGCAAAATGTCTCATTGTGGTTTTTCCACAGAATATTGTGATTGCGATTTAAAACCCAAACCTGTATTAGTGGTTAACATATCTATCAAATTTAATTATAAACTTGTTTGTACATAACAAAAACTATTCCCAGAGTTTGTCATGTCTGGTGCGAAAAGCGCTCCGGTTTCTCCCACACTCAGCTCTAACGGAGGTTCTCAGTTACACAACTACACTACCCAAAGCGCACCACCCGCTGACATCACACACACACCCGATCACATGGCACATCACCTGCTTCCTCCAGGAAGTCCAGAGTACTAATTACCTGCACTATTTAAGAGCCTCCCACGCACACACCTGTGCTGAGTATTGTTGGTTTACCACTATACAAAGCGGTTTTCTATCTCTGGATTTTTCCGTGTTTGATCTTCTGTTTTTAACTACGATTTGTTCTCTACATCCACTGCTGGCCTTCCCGTGTATGATTCTCTGGACTGTTCTTGGTTATGGTATGGTTGTGTCTACTTGGCTATTGTTATCCGGTTGTTTACTGCTTCTGTTTAACTACCTTTATTAAACTATTTTCTTATCTGTATCTGCGAGTGTCTGAGTCCTGTCCCGATTATGACAGAGTTCTCAGATTAAATGCAGTTGTCAGTTTGTTTCTTAAATTTCAACACCTACGAAACAAGAACAGACATAATAAATAACAGAAATTTTCATAAAGGTTTAACTGCAACATCAGTAAATTCTTAACAGTAACAGCAAATTACTTGCATATATGACTGGTCAACAGTGGACAGTCAGGTCTCACTAGAAAAGCTGAAATTAAAACGTTTCAGTTTTATCTTAAATACATAGGGGGCAGTTTGTTTCAAAAATTTATGAACGTAGCACAATGTGAAAACAGAGAAAAAGAATGTGAGACCGTGTTAGAGAGCGAGAAAGAAAATGTTACATCATGTTCAACGCAGAAAGACAGAGAGAGAGAGAAGGAGAATGTGACACCATGTTCATTATTCTTTAATATAATTTAATGTGACACTTATCGATCACAAGATAGAGTCTGTGGCCAAAACATTGTAGCCTGGTCCAGTCATTTATTTCGTCTGCCTTTATCATGTTCGAGGTGTTATCTGTGGTTGTGCACACTTGCACCTCTTCATTTAATCCCCAATTAGTTAACACGTCTTCTAATCCATCAGCGATGTTCTCTCCCGTATGATTAAGAGGAAAGTATGACGTCTGTAAACAATGGCTCTTAAATTCAAAATGCTCACTAATAAAGTAAACAGTGGGATTTGGTAAGGTTCAGTGGGCCGGCTAGACCACATATCTCTCGTTGTCACGTATTACTCCACGTTTCTCAGCTTTGTTTAAACTTTGTTCCCACATTTAGCATATAGTTCTGGTATAGCGACTTGGTTAAAGTATGTACGGGAGGGACACTGTGTAAATCGGTACCATGTCATTAGCCAGGTACTTGGCGATAGCATCTGTTATCTCACGGTGCGTTCGCGAGTTTTCATCCCTTGACTCATCCCTTGACCTTTTGGACATCGTAGATCTGTTAGTAATGCTTTTTCATATGTTGATAGAGGTTAGAGGTATTGCCCCGGACTCGACATGTCTTGCACAGTACCTGTCTTTGGCAAATGTCAGTTTTCCTGAAACCAAAATTCTCCCATACACACGATGTGAAATTTTTCTTTGGTTCCAACTCGTCCACTGGACTTTGGGCCTTGCTCGCTTGCTCAGGTGAAACATTCAGCTTTTTCCAGACGTCGAGTGCAACTTCTGATTGTTCATCAACAGGCAGTTCACACGGTGGTGGTGGAATTTTCAATGGTGACACTTGCATTTGTGAAATTTTACTATACAGATCAAATTTAAAAGCAAACTTGGAAAACTTCATATAGTAGCCATGTGGTCACATTATGACATCAGCACAGCAGAATTTTTGTATTTACTCTTGCAACATATCTAGTTGCAATTTTATTTGTTTATTTCGAATTTGTCTATGATGTTTATAAATCTTGTCTATGTTGATTGTCTACTTTGTGTGAATTTCATCATTGTTTGCCACATGAACTGCTACATTATGATGTTTGAATACGTCAGACTTTTGTGTAGTTGTTCCAATATTTTAGTAATTTGGTAATTTTCCAGGTATACAGAATTATTTAAAAGCTAATATTTAAAAAATAAATAATTCAAACAAGCAGTATTACAAGTAGAATCTTAAGTATCTTACTTAATATATGGGAGTATTTAGGTGTATTAGTGAGTGAATAAGTGCTTTGGGTCTAAAATTTATTACTAGAGCAAAATCTCAATCAGGTTATTGGAGATTCATATTTGCCAACATAGCAAGTCTTTGAGAATGATGTGAAAAGAGCTATGTGAAGGCTCTGCCAAGCTCTGCTCATTACCCTGAGTGGCTTTCTCAATTTGGACCTGAATTTCATTAAGCTATGAAAAAAATGCGATCAGCATGAAAAAAAATCACTGCAAAGTATAAAAAGTATGGAATATAAATTTGCTAATACCAACAACTAATAATGTCATGCTATTTCGAAAAACAAAAAATAATAAAATGCCCTCTGCTGTTTCATGTTGTTTCTATTTTCCTTTTGTTACACAATGTTAAAAAAATAAATGTGAAATAGATTATACAACCCCAGAAACCTTTTAGACAGTCTTTATGTAAAGAACATTGTTTTTAAATGTTTCAATAATTTTCTAATACATATGCCCACCTTTGCTTTTTAAAGTCTTAGCCTTTCCTGTAAAAAGTTAGGGTTATTATCACCTGTTGACATCCTGTAATGCAAAAATAAATGTAAGGAACACTGATTTTTTTTTTTTATTACTAGACATTTGTTTTTGTTATTGTTATTTCATTACATGGTTAAGAATTTAAAAACATATCTTCTTGGATTCCCTAACATCATTTTAATATATGTTATAGTTATTTGTTTTATTTCATGTTTGTCTTTATAATTGTTTATAATTAACAACAAATGAATGCTCAGTATTTGTGTCAGTTATAAATAAGCTGGAAAGAGATACAGTATGTTAAGAACAATTCACTAGCATCTTACTAGCAACTGACCAGCTTCAGAACAATACATGTGAATTCATTTTACAGGTCTATCCATCACTGACAACTTAAAACTATTAGGCTAAAACAAATTAGGCTTCTTTATGTACTTTATAGAATGTAAACAAATTGCATTTAAATCAAGAATTGAAATAAAGATTAATGTGTTATTTGTCATATTGTATTGCTGACAATGTATTGGGATTTTTGCTGACTTTTGAATGTAAAAGCATAAAAGCAATAAGTTTTCTACAAAATCCTACAGCCACAGTGCTTCACAAAGCATGGACAGAGACATTACCCTGTGGCAAAAAAAAAATCTATCCAACTATTGAAATAATAAGAACCAAAATGGAATCAATTGAATCAACCTACTGAATATATTTATCATGACAAAAGTCAATCTGCCTCTACTAATTGGCCAATATAAACACAATTTTGCTCTTTTAAATCATGTTTTCAGCTCAGGATGACTTCATCTGTCAAGAAGGGAACAATTGTAGCAATGCACCAACACCCCCCTCACAGGTAGCACTTAATTATCACAGCAACTGGCTAACTGCTTTGCCACAGTGCCTGATGACGAGCTGGATTAATGATACATGAAAAGCAATCTCCAACCCTTGCTGCAACCAGCCCACAAGGGCATACTCAGACCCCGCACCTAATAAGGATCTCATAACACTGAGATACGATCGGGCTCAGCCAAAGCCCAGCAGCCATAAATTCCTCACATTAAGCGAGCAGCCGCATCTTTGATAAGAGGGAAACCCACCAGAGCTCTCTTTAGGACCATTGCTATTTTTACTGATCAATACAAGTACAAAGTCTTACCTAAATGAAAGCACCGAAGTCCAACATAGGATCAAGAGGAAGTGTGATGTTCAAGATCAGGAGTGAGACTAAAATTATTTCTGTGTGCATGGTTTTGTTATTGCCTCATCATAAAGCAAAAGTGCTTAATTTGTAACGATGTTCCATAAGTTATGCTGAAATATTATCAGATCAAACACAGACATGGAGTCAGACAATAACTGCAGAGCTCACTGCATTGAGTATAATGAATAAAATATGATGCAGAGATATTATTGTGCCAGGAGCATGTCGTCACTCACACAATAAGAGTTATAATGGGCTACTGCGGCTGCTGAATGCTGCTCATTACTCCGATTGTGTGTGAACTGAGGAGACTGTGAATTTACTTGTATTCTGATTGTTGGGCTAAGTTGAGGCCAGTGCTGAGTTGGCGGGTGCGAAAACCATTTGCGTTTCAATAGAGGCACGCTGTCAAGCACACACAATATTCATGGTGTCAGTTTTATTAGTTGATGATTATTTTTGTCAGTTCTTAATAATAGCAGTGATCCTAATGTAGATGTTTTGCCATTTATAGACTTCATACAGTATCTTTTCTCATAATCATTTTTGAAAAATGACAAAAATACCTGCACAAGGGTATCCATGAGTACTACACGTCAAATAATCAGACTTCATTTTCAGTCTTCACTTAAGTGCTGAGTGAGAAGTGAGTTTTTAGGTACTCGAACATCCAGTGGAAGTTCATTGGACCACCTGGCTGCCAACACAGAGATGAGTCTTGATGATTGTCTTCCTTTACTCTAACCTGGAGGATCCATTCGAGACAAGCTTGTGTCTTAGAGGGTACGAGGTACAGACTGTGGCTTAACTACAGCCTTTAGGTAAGATAGTGCTGTTCTATTTTTCGGCTTTGTGGGCAAGCATCAGGGTTTTTAATCTGAGGCGAGTAGCTACAGGGAGCCAGTGGAGTGAATGTAACAGTGGGATGACATAAAAAAACTAAAAGTTAAAAACCAGCAAGCCACAGCATTCACAATCAATTGGTCTGATTGTATACATCGTAAGACCAACTTAACACACGGCCTTTAATGTAAATGCACATGTAAATGTAAAAGTCTAAACTGCTGGCAACTAAAGTGAGTACACCCCAAGTGAAAATGGCAAGAACTGTCAATAATTTGTGTAGCCACCATTATTTTTCAGCACTGTCTTAACTCTCTTGGGCATGGAGTTCACTTGAGCTTCAAAGATCTGTTACCGGAACATTGCCCCATTCACACCTGAGACTTTGTAACACTAATTAGTCACATGATGCATGCAATGACTAATTGAGAACAATTTGGCCATTTTCACTTAGGGGTGTACTCACTTTTGTTGCACTATTAATGTTGAGCTACTTTGAGGACACAGTAAATTCACATTGTTAAGGGAGCTGTAGAATGACTACTTTATATTGTATTAAAGTGTCATATTTTCAGTGTTGTCCCACGAATAGATTTAAAAAACAGGTCCAAAAATCTGAGCGGTGTACTCAGGATACTGTATATCCCTACATGCATATGAATGATATTGTGTATGTATGAACATAAACATTTATATTGGCATGAGTGAGCAAGGGTAACAGAAATAAAACAAAAGATTATTATCACAAAGTGCTGGGGAATAACGAGAATGATCCACAATGGCGACTTAAACCAGATCGGTACAGTGTAAGCACGGGATGCTATTGATATACTACCGGAGCTGGTTAGCAAATTGTAGAATAGAGCAAACTTTAAATGACAGACACAGGAACCATGTGGAGACAGATCAAAAATAAGGACATCGCTAACAATCGAAAAAAGCAACTAAGCTCTAAAAAGGCGCAGGGTAAACCAGCAAACCTAAATGCTACTAACAAAGCTGAATGAGCAATGTGGCGATTTGATTCAGAAGGGCCAAGTCATGAATCGGAATAGGCACTGAATCAGATACCAGAATGGAGCTCATGCCTGGCGTAATAGTGGCGAGCCAGGCTCAAATAATCAAGAGAAAGATGCTTTAAAAATAAGCAATGTTCGATATTCTGTGAACGGACAGCAATAGGAACACTGACAAACAATCATTAAATTCCCTCAGACCTTTTGGTCTTACGTTACACTCCCCTTAAGGGGGAATATAGTACCATCTTTCCCTAAGTCCCTGACGCAAAGGCACTACCAATTACCGTACCTTGCACTGAGGTGCTACAAAGTACAGATGAAGAGCGAGGGTATGGTTCCAGAGTTACTTTAAGATCTGCAGTTCATTGAGGACATTAAACCCGAAGAGACCAGCTGGCCAATGTTGGGACATAGCTGCTTCACAGGCAGAGAGGAACATCTCTCCAAAACCTGTGTCAGAAGAATTTTAGACTCTCAGTTCCTAATGGATGGGCCAAGGATAGAGAGGAATGGCCCCAATTCATCACCCTTTGCTGCATCTGTGTTCGAACAAACTGGATGTAGTCCTCAGGGGCAGGTTCAAAACAGCATGCAGGCTCCACCATTTTCTTAGTTCTTTGGGTCAGGACGGCAAAGACCCAAGGTCTATGGAGGACTAGCTTTGCTGTGGGGCACACGTTAGGCAGATTCCATCATCCAGAAAGGGTGCATGGCAACAGGGAAGCCAGGAAGAGATGGACCTGCCTGCCAGTGAATCTGCATTTTGTGGGCTTGCAATCAAAGGTAGCCCAATACCACCTGCAGACGAGGTGCCTGAGGACCCATAAAGTAGATCCAATCAGTGTGGGCTCCAACTTGAAGATGGCTGTGTCTGACGGGTGACTAAGCCAAGGCCTGTCTGTCTATGGCCATGTGGGGTAAGGGTTTTGACAGCTTTTGCAGCCGTAGAACTAGTAGTGGCTTAACTAGACTCTTGTCAATGAAGGTGCCAGTCACCCAAGAGTCAATATGCACCCACAGCTGGGTGCCCAATTTGCCTTCCTTGCTGATAGAGGTGGGGAGGGAGAGACCCGGATGGGCAGAAATCATACAGAGGGTATAGAAAGTATTCAGACCCCTTTAAATGTATCAGTCTTTGTTTCATTGCAGCCATTTGCTAATTAATGTACATTCAGCATACCATCTTGACAGAAAGGAACAGACGTAGAATGTTTTGCAAATTTATGACAAAAAAACTGAAATATTACATGGTAATTGCTCAGTATTTAGTAGAAGCACCATTTTTTCCTTACAGATCCTCTCAAGTTCCATCAGGTTGGATGGTGAACGTTGGTAGACAGCCATTTTCAGGTATCTCCAGAAATGCTGGGTTGGGTTTAGGTCAAGGCTCTGGCTAGGCCAGTCAAGAATAGTCACAGAATTGTTCCAAAGCCACTCATTGTCTTGTTGGAAAGTGAACCTTCAGCCCAGTGATGAGGGCAGATGATGAGCTGTATCTGGTTTTCTCCACACAATTCAATCTTCATCTCATGATGTTAGGGTTCCTACCTTATGCCCCTGTGCGATCCGCCATCCTCTCCAATTGCCGTTACAGAGCAATTATGACGTTATGGCGAACACCTGGGGGTCTCTACTACACAAGTATGAACGTGCTTTGTTCAGCGCCAGGTCAGTACACACGCAACGAATGTATGGTCCCATGCTCGCATCACGATTTATTCTTTAAAATATAGACACTGACATCCCGGGTGTATAGAGCCAATGGATGTGTACGGGGAAAACCCCTGAGGTATCTAGAGTGTTAGGGATAGATTCAGGTCTTCCCTTCCCGTCCTCACTCGGCTCCTATCGAGCCTCACTCCAGCCGGCTGCACACTCCATTTGGGACGCGCCCCGGCTCAACTTACTCGTACAGTACCGCACGCTTGAGCTCACACTCGCTCTCTGGTGTTCCGGAGCTCCTCCACGCCACTCGATTTGGGAAGCGTCCTAAATCAGCACCCGTTCGTGCTCACTGCACGTCTTCCCTCTACCATATTGGCACACATTGTCGCTGATTCACGTTTGCATCAGCTGTAGGTGCCATTCCCATTCGGGATTCATTACAGCTGCGTGAAGTTTCCCGTTTTTGCTTTTGTATTTGGAGAGCCTTTTGCTCTGCCTCTTTTGTTATTTCTCCATTATTATTATACGTTGTGGGATTCTTTCCTTCCCGCATCCTTGGGTCCTAAACCACATTTCAGAGGACCCAAGTATTTCACATTTCTCATAGTCTGGAAGTCTTTCATGTGTTTTGTGGCAAACTCTGTACGGGCTTTCATATATCTTGCACTGAAAAGAGGACGGGCATGGGACATCGCCATCGGGATTGCCGGACTGGGGTTCTACCTTGTTTGGGACTATTGTTATGTTCCTTTTCACCTGACCAGCTTCTGTTCTTTTAAATACATTTCCTTTTGTTTTCTAGTTTGTAGTCTGTCTGTGGATCATTGCATTTTGGGTTCCGGTTTCAATCTTGTGGGGTTCCAGGGGATTTGGCGAGTCCGGGAATTCTCTCGCTGGGTCTCCAGGACGCCCCTTCAATCTTACAAGATTGCTTCAAGAATACTGACTGGGAAGTGTTCAAAGAAGGCACAGATATTGAGGAGAATACATCTTCTGTCCTGTCTTGTATTTACTTCTGCACAGACTTGGTACTGCCAACCAAAAACATCGAAGTGTTTCAAAATCAGAAACCGTTGCTGGACAGCACAGTGCGCAGTCTGCTGAGGGCAAGAGGCACTGCCTATCGAGCAGGTGACATGCTGACTTAGAGCAGTTCCAGGAAAGACCTGAAGAAGGACATAAAGGAGGCAAAAAACAGGTACAAATGGTGCATAGAGGAGCAATTCAACAACAACAATCCTCGCAATCCTCGCAGGCATTAAGAACATGGCAGACTACAAATGCAACAGTCAGCAGATCAGCTATGGCCACTACCTGACACCTTGAACCATTTCTTTGCACGTTTTGACACACAGGAATGCGGAGTAATGGCCCAGCCCCTCAAACCTGAAGTGCAGCATCCATACCTTGTTCTTCGGCACCATCAAGTTAAATCCACACTAAGGAGGATAGACATTTTCAAGGCTGCGGGGCCAGACAAGGTGTCAGGAAGGGCACTAAAGTCATGTGCGGACCAACCAACAGGTGTATTTTAGACATTTTCAATATTTCTTTGCAGCAGGCTGTAGTCTCCACATGACTTAAATCATCTTGTTATTGTACCCACATTCTGCTCGTAGGACCAACCTTACACTCACTCTGTCTCACCTTCGTATTAATTACTCGCATCTGAACCTCATCATTTCATCCTTATATATACACTCACTCTGCTCCTCTTCCTCGCGAAGTCACTTGTTTTTTTTCCCCGTGCACTAAGCGTTTACTATATTGAATAACCGGATCGCTTTCTTACCTCTTTGACCTGTTTCTGTCTCGCGACTATGATTTTTGCATTGCCTTCTGGTATCGTTTTTCTCTCTTTTCTCTCATTTTTGGATTTGCCCTTAATAAATATTTCTGTTAAACTGCTACCTGCATTAGTTTCCGACTGTTTACTCGGCGTCACAGCTGAAGCCACTATTCGCCACCATGGAAGCTGCAGCATTGCAGGGGATCCTGCCTCCACCGAGCCGCTCACAGAGATTCCGGACCAGATTAATCAGGTCACCCTGGTGGTTCGGCATCTGTTGGCTGGCCAGCAGGATCTGCAATCCTATCTACCGGTATCTACCGGTATCTATCGGAGATCGCCCAGAAATCCTTATGGCACTCCTCTACGGGGCTTACACCCTTCCAATGTGTCCTAGGCTTTCGTCCCCCCTTTACACCTTGGGACCCCACACCCTCCGACACCCCAGCAGTGGACGTCTGGTTTAGGAGGAGCGAGTCAGTAGGTCAGCCAGGTACACCAGCAGATCTCCCAGGTTATCCGTAGTTACCAGACCCAGGTGGATCGTCGAAGGAACCCGGAGCAGCTCTATCATCCTCGCAACCGGGTCTGGCTTTCCACTTGCCAAACTTTCGTCTGCAGGGGAGTAAAAAGTTCTCACCTAGATTCAATGGTCCTTTTAAAATCTTGAAACGCTTGAATAGCGTCACCAATCGTTTATCTTTTTCCCTCTCACTCATGCGCACTCATCCTGTCTTCCATGTCTCTCTCCTCAGACCTTGGGTTGCTGGTCCTCTGGTCCTCTGCCGGTCCAATCCGGTTCCGATCAAATACCCGGATCGCTTTCTTACCTCTTTGACCTGTATCTGTCTCGCGACTACGATTTTGCATTGGCCTCTGGTCTTGTTTTGCTCTCATATGGTTTTCGACTTGGATTGTTTGATGCTGTTTTTGGATTTGCCATTAATAAAGATCTCTGCTCAATTGCTACCTGCATTAGCTTCAAACTGTGAGAATAGAAGACCACACTTCATCCACAATCATTTTAAACACTGGAACACAACAGGGCTGTGTGCTCAGTCCAGTCCTCTTCACACTCTTTACACATTGCACCCCCCTCCACGCCTCCAACACCTTCGTAAAATATGCTGATGACACCGTAGTGATAGCCTGCATATCAAACATTGATGAGCACTGAATTCCGCTGCCAGATCTTGACTCTGTGTATGCTGACCACCTGCAGAAGAATGCCAGCAACATTGCTGAAGATCCCACCCATCCAAGGATACCAACTTTTTGTTCCTCTACCTTCATGATGGAGATACAGGACAATAAAAACTCGGACTAGCAGGTTGAGGAGCAGTTTCTTTCCCAGAGCAATATCATCCATCTCTCCCCCTGCATAACCACATACTTAAGAACCTATTCAACCATATATTGCACTACTTATTTCTTTCTTGCAACGTTGCACCACCATTCTCCAATCGTTGCTATTATTATTATTATTATTATTATTATTATCACAATAAACTGCTGCTGTACTGTACTGTTGTATAATACACTTGTACTGCTTTTATATTACATGCTATATTATATCACCTTTATGTGCCCTTAAACTTGAATGTATGTATGTACTTATGTTGTCTTGCACTGTTTCTTGTAAGAGGTACCACTCAGAGTTCCGTTGTACCATGTACAATGACCATAAAAGCTTTCTTCTTCTTCTTCATAACAGAATGCCATGGTGAAAAGCAAAACAAAACGCCATGTGCAACGGGGGCGAAACATAAACGAAAACAAAAAGGAAAGAGAACGTGAAAGCAAAACTTTGAAGCCAAAACGGGCACGGCGCAAACCCTAACAGTGCCAATGATGGGCAAGGGTGTGACGAGAGGCTTCGCTGACGAAGAGCTTTAATTACCTGAGCAAGCAGGTCATCCCATCCCAAACTCGGCATGTTTCGCACACCATCTGGTGTGTTTGCAGACCTCTCGTGTCAGACCGTGGTACTGCGTGCACCGTAATAATGAGCAGAGAAACTTAGCTGTTTATCAAAGACAGTTTCAAGGATTCTTGCATTCTCTGTAAAGGAGAAGTTTACCTGGGAGACTGCAGTAACTTGATAAGGTAACCCACCTGCAGAAATGTAAGGCAGTTCAGTTTTACTGTGTTTTCACCTCAGATGAGCGGACAGCAATGACGAGATACATGCAGAGACCTTCAAGTTTTTGGGGTGCACTGTGTAAAGGGTCAGTTTCACTCCGTCTCCATTATATTTGTGGTTGTGCTTATTCATCTGCCTTTACGTCTGGTTTCAGTTCTGGTGTCATCTTGTGGTGATGATTGGATCTTGCACTAGACACGCCCTCCTTCCAGACCCTCCTGCAGATTGCAGCGGCTCATTCAGTTGGCACGTGCATCTCACTTGAAGCAATCAGCGCACTTCATTGAAGAAGCGGTCTTAACCGTGAGTAATTGCTGGTTTGTCAGTGTGTTTACTGCTACTACAGCTTTCTGTTCTCAGATTGTTTCCTGCTGTTTTTCATTGTTGATGTGCTGCCGTGCCAACGAGCCGCTCTTCTGGGTTTTCCACGGGCACAATAGCAGAAACCACTTCCAAGCCTACCACGCCAGATTGGATCACTCACTCGCCAACCTAAAAGCACCAGACGCATTAGCAACACGAACTCTGATCCCTTGTGTGTTCCATCGCACATTGGATCTATCCAGAGCCTTTACCTCAACACAACTGTAACACTTCTGTTTGAGGGAATTAAAGCATTAGCTGGGTGTCATCAGCATAACAGTATAGTTGTGAGGTTATGACTTCACCGAGAAAAAAAGAAGAGGTCCCAAAACTTGTTGTAAGCACACATGGTGCAGATAGAGATGGGTGATACCAAGCCTGGATAGGACAGAAAGGAGATCATTAGGTTTGATGGACTGAAGGTGTTCAACAAATTACTTAGTTTCTCCAATGTAAAGTGGATCTAACAGAAATACAGCAGACCACCCCTGCAGTGACACGAGGTAGAATAGGCCATTGATGTAAAATGTAAAATGACCATTGTTAATTCTGTGCTAGTTATTTTTGTGGTGGTGTTATTAAATAATCAGTAGAACATCTAGAGAAACTACAGGCTGCTTTTCCACTCTAAATGGTCATTTATCACACTCTTGACAAGGTTGAATTTGAGGTTTCTATCTATCCATATTAGTGAGCTTCCTTAAAGAGGGATGTAGCCTCTGTCTCATCCTGGAGGATTCTAATGTGTTTTCGTATGACATTGGTCATTATTTTATTTGTAAGATGATAAATCAGCATCAGTGGAATTATTGTCACCTTAGAAGTATATGTAGACCACTTACAAAAGTAGGGAGTATTTCATTTTGGGGTATCGCTAATTTTTTGTGAGCAGTATATATGGTTTAGTAAGTTACTTTAGTAAGTAAGAGCTTCCTCTCTTTGAATAGGTAAAACACGAGCAAAAACATCATATATGACATCCTTAGGAAACCTGTTTTGAAAATATTCACACATTTCCATATGTTTTTGTAGAAAGTCTTCATTCTCACTGCAAATGTGCTCAAGTCTTAGTAGCTGTGAGTAAGGGATGGCATAAAACTGACTTTTGTAGGGCTGCCTCTACAAACCTGCACCATGTTTATGTTCGTATTTAGAGTTATAGTCTTCACATGAATTCTACTCACAGCTGTTACCTCCCATTAAAACACACTATACATTCATTCATTCATCTTCCACTTAATCCACAAGGGGTCACCCACGCAGCCAGCAGGTGAACACCTGGCAACTCTAGGGGCAGAAACAACCCTGGATGGGGCGCCAATCCATCGTAGGGCACACATATTCACACACTAAGGACTACTTTAGAGAGACCAGTGAACCTGACACACACATCTTTGGACTGTGGAAGGAAACCAGAGTAAACCCACGCAGACACGGGGAGGACATGCAGACTCCACACAGAAAAGGGACCAGGTTTTTTCATAGACTTGGCGTTTATTCCTACAAGGGGATCTGGCAACCCTGGAATTGAAGACAAAATCTATCACACTGCTACCAGACAGTATTGAGGAAACTCCAAAAAACAATTTAGCAGTATTTGATAGAAGAAATAAACAATTTCATTATTTAATTATTAACGCTGACTAGTAAACTAATTCAGCCAACCAGTCAATTTATTAATTACGTATGGTTGCACATTAAAAGATACCTAATTGAAAAACATTCAATGGCCATTGCATTCGTCACTTGAACTTTCATATTAGCATACTGTTTTCCAGAGATCCAATGGAGGAACCAGCTCTGATAGGTGAGGAGAAAGAAGGCTTTCCATCCCTTTCACTCTCTCACCCTCCGTAGGAGTTAGTGCTGATCTGCTCTGACATGACTGACCTTTCATGCTACTCTGAAAAGGCCAAACCACAAAAGACAGACAACACTGTTTCCTCTTCAATGCCAGATCACAGCACTCAGGTAGAAAAAAAGATTTGATCCCAGAGAACACCTAAAAGAGCATCACCCAAAACTGAGTTCATTAAAACTGTGTACAGTCAACAAAATACAATTCCTACAAGTATTATCTAAATATTAGTGTTAACAATGGTAAATGTGACAGAAGGAAAAAACACTCCGGTCTGATCAGTTGCAAAGTCACATATGCAGCTGTTTACTGTCAAAAGCAATTTTGACAAAGAGATTGAAAATCACTGGCACTGAAAGAGGCATGGTTACAAGTAAGGAAAGAGGTGAATTAATGTTGTAGTTGGCAACAGGGACTGTGGCACTCTTCCACATGCAGCAGTTACATTTTACTGCAGACAGGAATCTTAAGACTGTAGCTTTGAAGGTAGAGATCAGAGATTTTACAAATATCTTTAGACAAGAACTTTCTCAGGATATGATATAATGTCTTTCAGTGGTAGGCCACATCATCCCCAACAGTTTGTTATGCATCAGAAAACAGTAATAACAGTTAGATTTCTTGAAAATGGCTGACTCAAATTTGTTTCACAGCAAATAAATGATACAATAATATATTGAAATGTTCTTGGTAAAAGATACAAAAGCAATTTAGAGGCATACATTTATGTTTGATCAGCTGTAAGAAGTGTCAGAATACCAGATGTTTCTAATGCATGAGGTTAATATGAAGAAATCCAAATTCGTGTTTGATGCGGTCTCTGTAAGCCACCATTAAATAACTTTCATGGACATTACTATGGTACAAATATGACATTTAACACTTCCTGTTACATTATACATGTTACAAAGCCAAATACCAAATTCAGTAAGTACCTCTTTCCACCAAATTCTTTGGATATACATTATCCAATGGGAATGGGAAGCTTATTGGCTAATGGAAAGTAATTTATCTGGTTGCTATATATTATAAACTGTTTTATTTTTAGTTATATTGTTAGCATGTTTACTTGTTATCTGCAGACTGGAACGGAATGTCAAAGACGCTGCTCTTGTTCATCACATGCATGTCCTAAATGCCACAATTCAAAATACACAACCATCACCTCATAATTAAACTGTGACTAAAATGGTGTGAAGGCAAAGAAGCCACTCAGAGCGCTGTTTGATTATTTACCCGTTTCATTATATCGAGTCATTGGTTCAGCAACACAACAAACTAAGGTACAGCAGAAATTCAAAAACACAAAGTTCAGACTTCACATTTGAAACAGATACTTTCAGGTCACAGAGTTGAAATCACACCCTATATTTAAATTATTCTTAGACCACAAGATCCACAAAACCTTTAAGTCAATCTGGTTTAAGAGTTTGATTTCAAATTCACACTTACATTTTAAGGATAAACAGCTTAAAACCTTAAACCTTGAAAATTATCAATATTTTTATAATTACATGTTCAATTATATAGCATAATACATAATTTGTACAAATTCAGCCTTTACATTCTACCAGGTTCAAGTTGCAATCTAATAGTGCATGAATTAAAACATTACAGACAATTATGCAATTGCAGTTTTTATGATGCATTGTATGATTACTAATGGACCACATTGTGTTTTATATGTTAAAGTATTTGGTTTAGCACTCTCTTGAAGTTTGATTAGTGTTGTGTTTCCTTTCTTTGTATTTCAAAACAAGTGACAGAAAAGTTTTAAAGTAAATATAAGATCTCATTTATAACTAATATAATAAATGACTGCACAGGTACATGAAAGCATTTAGTTCAGGGATTTTTTTGGACAGAACTCAAATAGACATGTTTGTCTAAAATCGTATTCAAGGACTAATATCATATACATATACACAATGCAACCCCAAATCAGAAAACTTGGGACAGTATGGAAAAAGCCTGGAACAGTATGGAAAAACACACAGTCCAGGAAAATCAACAATCGCATTAGGAATTATCAACAAATGCATTAGAAAAGTATTTAAATGTATTAAAATAATGTACCTCAAAGAAAGATTGCAAATCACTTGCATATTACTCCCTCTATAGGGTATATAATTAAATGAGTCAAAGAACTGGGAGGAAATCCAGTACTTAAAGACCAAGTGAGCAAGCTTAAGCTGAACAACCATGATCTCTAAAATGGTACTGCATCAAGAACCACCATTCAAACCAACATAACCAGACCTGACCAGACCATTTCCAGGTGCTTAAAAGAAGGAAGTGGTTTTGTTGTTTTTATAATGCCAGTTATATGATATTTATATAGTATAATATTATAATATTTCAATTTATAATGGCAATTATATAGACAGCCAGCCATCATCACCTTCATTTGCAGTGGCGTCATTAAGGGAAAACCAGAACTGCTAAGGACTGTAACCATATAATCTTTTGAGACAAATACAGGATCTGTTTGGGATCCGAAGACAGTCTGGCTCAAGAATGGAAGCCTTGTGGTGAACTCTTCAATCCTGCCTTTGCTGTAGAGAGATATACTGTCCCAACTGTTGGTGTGATCTGGGGAGCCTTCACATATCACTGCGTAATTACTAGATTATCAACAATCAAGCATTTAGCTACTTGCGAGTGTGTTGGCTCTACAGACTAAGCTGCAACATCTGTGGACAAATGTGCCACAGGATACCATGGTAATGATGGAATGGTAATTGAGCTTGTAAGCAACCAACCCTCAAGGTTGGTTTTGTGTAAAAGAAAAGGATATAACCCAAAACGCACCTCAAAGCACTGTAACAACGTATTGAAAAGCAATGACTGTAGGCTTGTGTAATAGTGACTAAAAAGTTACAGTATCTCAATATTTATTTGATCAATAGCGATAATTAGACTATACTTTGCACCCTTCAACGGGTCTTGTTTACTTAGTCCTGAAGCACTCAAGTAAAAACTGCAGTCCATGAACTGCTGAAGGTTTTGTATTGTGCCACAGCAACTGATGTATGGACCACCAGAACAGTTTATCCATACCTGTCCTTGTTAAAACAACAATAAAGACTTAGACCATTATCTTAGACCATAAATATTGCAACCCCCTAACTTACTGTCATGGATTTCCTCCACAGTCATATGGCCTAACCCCCACTGAGAATTTTATGGGGGTACTTTACAACTTTACTAACTACTGGATGGGATGACAGCCTTCATTAACTCACAGACACAAGCAGACGCAACAGGCACTGGTGCAGCTTACTTTTTGCGTTTGGGAGCGCGCTTCCTCTCCATGACAGTTGGGACGCAGTTGGTGAGCTCGGTCCAGTCGGCGTGCAGGCCGCAGCTCCAGCCGGTGGAGAAGCGAGAGAAGAGCCACGAGTCGTCTCTGCCCGGGCGTCGGCACGCGCATTTCTTCTGACCCGCCTGGCAGTCGCACGGCCGCTCCAAGCGCATGTTGCGCACCAGATGCCTCCCGAAAGTGGTTCCTCCTGTCTTCTGGATGTGCAAGAACACCAGCACGTCGTCTCCTCTCATATCGAAGTCCACACGTCGAGCTAGGTCGCGCTCCGAGAAGCTGAATTTGGACGCGCCTATTTGCGCGCCGTCATCCACAACCGGCGACTCGGGAACGAACGCATGACGCGGTCGCGGCTCATCAGCGCACCCAAAATGGCACGACTGACTTCCCGCCGGACAGATATACTGATATGCTATCATTACAAACAGCAGCGCCAAGACCGGAATGAACAGTAGTTTATTGGCTTTATCGTTCATCCTAACGAGAGGAGGCTGTTCGCGAGATGAGTGTGAATCATTCTTCCTAAAAGCTCTTCCCTGAAGTCCTCCAGGCTTTAAAGGCAGGGTCAGACCCATTCTACATTTTGTACTGGTCAGTCGAAATGCCCTAACCACACGAAGTGTCCAGTGCCTTGTAAACCAAAAACAAAGTTTGAACTGAAACGTTAAAATCCAAAACAAAATGCTCAATTCTTTCCGTATAAAACGTCCATAGATTCAGTAAGGTATCAGTTACCGGTTACTTTCTATAAGTAAAATACAGTAATGTTTCCAATCAGCTCACCCACCGCCTCTCATTCACAGTGCGAGCACTTCATCTCTGCTCCAGCAACTCAGCTTCTCCCTCCAGCTCTCCGCAAGAAGCGCTGCCTCGTCCAATTCTTCGATGTTGCCATATTGAGCTTATATCCCCTTGTGTCTCGCGTTCGAATAGTTCATGTGTAATGTATTAAGGAATTGTATGGTCTTAATACAACCCCATATCAGAAAAAGAAGGGACAGTCAGGAAATGCTGTTTGCTAAATGCAAAATGTCTTTTACTTTGAGTTTTAGCTTTACTGCAGACAATATTAAGCCAATAAATTTCAATTTCTATCTGGTGAAGACCATTTAATTTGTTAATATGTATCAAGTCCTGCATTTATGGCCTGTAAAGTTGGGATTGGCAGCCATTTTGGCCTAGTAATTAGGTAATACAAACTAAATAATGATGTAATTACGAACAGGTGATGTCAACAAGTGATTGTAAAAGCTACATCTTTAAGGATCAAAGATAAGTAGAAGATCTCCAGGTTGTGAACAAATGCATGATGATATTATGAAAATGTTTAAAAACAAGGTTCCTCAAATAAATATTGGAAGGTATTTGCATATGTCTTCGTCTGCTGTGCATAATATAACAATTAAAGGAATCTGGAAGACTTTCAGCGCATAAAGGGCAGGCATGCAAGCCTAAACTGAACACCCGAAGTGACTGGTCCCTCAGATGGCACCATATCAAGAACCATCATTTAGAGGAAATGTGTATGGTTGGACTAATTAGTATTCCAGATATTTTTTTTTGAAATAATGGACATGAAGTGCTCTGAACCACAGACAAGAAATATCATCCAGATTGTTAACAGTTTGTCAGATTATGTCAGTGTCCTTCACAGAGGAAATTTACACTACTGTGATTGCAGCATTAATGCAGAAAAAGTATGTTTGGATCTTTGAGCAACATATACTGCCTTCAAGACAGCATCATTGTGAAAGAATGTGGTCCTGACCTGAGCCCAGCAGAGAGTGTTTTCAAGAATGTTGACCCTAAAATTGCAACAATGATGACCCATACTGTTGCACATCTTAAGATGTGTCAGGAAGAATGGGACAAAATATTACATCAAACACTAAATCACTTGGTATGCTCAGGAAAAACATATTTTTAATGCTGTAAGAAGATGTAAACATTACAAAGTGGTAAATGTTTACCGTCCCAATAGAACATAAATACCATAATGGATGTATGCTAGCAAATGAAATATCTGAGCTTCTTACTGCCATTATAAACATAAATGAAATAAAAGTCAAAATAAATGTAAGAAACAATGCAGTTTTTTGTATGTTTGTTTGAAGAACCATGTTCAAAGTACCAACATTTGCAGCTTGACTTAGCTCTGGCAAAGATTTAGAATCACCTTAATCAGTCTTTAACCATTTTCTAGTTTATGTGTCAGCCATTTTATGCGTGGTGGCTTGTCCATATAGGGTACAAGTTGCATGTTAAATGCCTATGCGGCTGATAGTCACGATGCCACTTATTAAATAAAAATCAATACTATATTTAGCTTAATATTTGGCCAATTTCTGCACTGTGTTGTATAGTTTGTGTGTGAGGCCCTGGCCAATTGATGTGACCTGAGGCTGCAGTTTCTTTGGATGCCTAAATATTTAAGAGTTAATATTTTAGAGTTAAGCTCTTTGTAAACGAGAACATACCTACTTTAATTGAGATCCTATGGGGTATTGTTTACATTTTTCCATAGAAATTTTCAGGTCAGCAGGAGAGGAGGGCAACATTTATGTCCAATTATTTCTACTGGCCAGCGTTTAGACAGCATTAAATGTGTCACTGGGTTTTTTTTTTCAGTTTGTTAACATCTGCCTCTTAGTTCTTAGCACCAACTGAATTATCTGCCGCTGAGTTTGGTATGATCTTATATTATACATTTAAAGACCTTGATCAACTGCTTTAAAGTAGTAGACCACGGCACACCAACCAATCTGTGCTGTCTCTGTTTGACCAAAGAAGAAATCAACTCACCTGGGTGTATCCTTTTATGTATTCCCACAGAAATCGCTATGCTTCTTACCTGCATTCCACTCACCCTACACTGGGTGTGTTCCATACTGTAGAATCTCTCACCCACAACAAACTGCCCTTATAATGAAGGCATAAGATACTAAATACTAAATCATCAATACAACATTACAATAGTAATATTACGGCATTCAGCCATACCACAGTACTTTCTCACATTTCATACTTATTGTAGGTAAACCAAATTGCTTGGAGATGTTCTTTTTAAAGCATTTAATTCATCTTATAATTAAGACAACTAATGTGGCTCATAGGTAAGAGCCAGTTTCTGGAAATAGCAGATTCTGAAATTTTAGGTTTAATCCCAAATTGGACGAATTAAGTTCTGAAAATAACCTCACTTTGAGCCCATGTAATCTCAAATGTATTTAAGACATGATTTAGGTAAACTGATCACTCTAAATTGGCCTGGTCTGATGTAATAATGTAACCTTGCTCACTTTAGAGATTGAGATAAGATGATGCAACATTAAATAAAACAAGCAAACAAAATCTTCTTTATTGTCTAAAGCTTTTTTCATAAGAAAAGAGAAACATTTGTTTTTAAAAAGTACATAACTAAAAAATCACAATTGATTCTCCTGTGGCATGACACAGGAAACAAATACATTTCTGATCACTAAAATTTAAATCCTACAGTTCTGGTAGAAAGGTGAAATTCAGGACTGATCCAGTATTATAACTGATGTGTAAGGCTGTGTACATACTTCTGTGTTTTTTCTGTAGGAAATGCTCACTGCCAGGTTGCTCTGCTTATGCAACAATGAGTTTATAAACAAAAGCTAAACAGAATATATTATTTGAACCAGAAACAAAAAGTCCTTACGTCAGTTTTCATGGCTTCCCAGCTGATGAGGAGCATTGCAAATACGGGTTAGTGCAATTAGGAGGGGCAAAGGGGTGAATGTTATTGTACACTGGGGAAGTACCTTCATTTTATTGCTGCTGACTACACTGAAGGCAGTTTGCACTGGGGAGTACTGTTCCCAGCCGCTTTCATTTGAACAGATTTCATGTCCACCCACAAAATCCTTCAGCATTTGAGAGGGCAAGCACACATCAAGGAGTGGATTTTCTGCTGTGGCGGGGGCTATGGACTATGAGCATGTGGAACACCCCCTGCAGGTATATGTTTTATTGCAGTGCTTTGTATGCCCCTTGACTGTTTCCAAACTGTGTATTGTTACAAAAAGAAAAAAAACAATAAATCTATAGATAATTCTATAGATGACTACATATAATGATCAGTGGTTCTAGATGTCGCCTGGATGTCTTTAGTGTCGCAATACAATAAAGAGCTGAAGGCTAGATGACAAAACCTGTCAGAGGGGACAGCAAGCATTCTAAGTAAATTTTGTGATTCAGATGAAACCATCAAATTCCTTTCTCAGCAAGTGTTTGAGATTTTTGGCAGTTAGTTGCTTCACCCAGTACACACTCTGTCTATTGGATCAAGGCACAAAGAAGAGCAAAATCATCCAGGGTCCAACATTTTCTGTCTGACAGACCTTAAGTGGTGAAGCTGGGAAACTTCACATCCAGTCCCTTAACCCTTAAAACATTGTTCCACAAGTCCACTGCTATGCTCCATATACACTAGGGATTGCACAGCCACCCATAGTTCTGGTGATAGGTCTAATGTCCCATAATTCGTAAAATCCCATAATTATGAGACATAGCTGAGGACTTCAGGCAGTGTACCCAGTGCACACTACTAATGATCAAAGTAGCAACCAGAGAGAGTGAGGTGTTACAGTTATCTGGCAGTCCATATCACTAAGGACCCAACACAGGCCACAAACATCACCACCCCAGTGTAGAAACAGTGATGGTGCTTGCATTCAATTCAAGAGCTATGCAGCACTGCAGAAGCCTTCTTCACTGCAGCTATATGGTCTGTTCTTTCAAGGAGCAACACTGCCTTGTACAGAAGTTGTAGGTTACAGAAGACAAAAGCCCTCTACAGTATGACCCAATGGATAGTTGCTAGTCTTAATGAGCAGGTAAAATCACAAGTTATAATCACTTGGGAAAATTGCCTGATTTTTAAGATGGGTTCAGAACCCATCCAAGGGAACAGAAGGATTATTCCAAATCTACACTGTACTGTACAGTCCAATATAGACTACAAATGAACAACAGACAAGAACAACGACTGCTACAAAAGTGCCACTTCATTGACACGCCACCCGTAGACCTTCTCCAACGTAATTCAAAACACTAAATTCAAAACTCTTAGTATGTGGGACAACTTCTACACCTGAGGCAGTGACCAGCCTCTAAGTTTGATTCCTTGACAATCATGATAATTCCTTCACTATTGAAGGGATGCTGCCTGGAGCCAACTTATTATTTTACTATTTAAATCTGGACAACAGAGAAGGACCTATGCAGAAAACACAAGCAATAGCCTATATAAGAAATCTTATGGAAAAAGGTCCACTATAGTACACTGTTCACAAATATTAGAAGATATTTAATTATGGGTGATTTCATTTTGAAGTATCCCCAAATTATTTTAGCAGCATACTTGTAGGGTTATTTCGTTTCTTTCTGGAAATCTAGACTTTCTGGAATCTGCTGAAATGATTGCAACCCTAGTTATATCATCAGCTGTGGTGCTTGTTTCTTCCAAATGGGGAGGTTTCATTTTCTGATTAAACAGCAAATCCACATGGTAGTAACATTAGCTATTTGTAAATGTTATCTCAGAAACTTTGGTTCAAGTTCCAGCTTGCATCTCATTTAACTCCTTTGTTTTATGTCCTGATATACACTTGGCTGTTGAATTTATGAAAATGCATAGCATTTAATATAAAAATAGTATTTCTTAGGTAGATTCTGAACAGATATTCACATTGCATTTAAGGGAGAATTCTCTCTCCTGAAGAAGCAACTCACGTAAAGTATCTAGACTGTTAAAGACATCTGAAAAGGTAAATTATAATTTGCATCAGGGTAATTGGTGCCTACAGCTTATAAAAGTTTTATTTACTTTTTATTAAGTCCTAAAAGTATACTGAACAAAAGTATAACAGCAACACTTTTGTTTGTATTTGATTTAAACTTGTCTTTTTTCTATGTACACAAAGAGCCTTTTTCTTTATTTTCTCTTTTCACTGTTTTGTCTAAATCTGTGTTAATTAGCTCTTCTTTTTAGCCTAGATAATCCATCCACCTCACAGGTGTGACATATCAAGATACTGATTAGACAGCATTATTATTGCACAGGTGTACCTTTGGCTACAGGCCACAATTAAACAACGCTCTAAAATGTGCAGTTTTATCACACAGCACAATGCCACAGATGTTGCAAGTTTTGAGGGAGTGTACAATTGGCATGCTGTCTGCAGGAATGTCCACCAGAGCTGTTGGTTATGAACTGAATGTTCATTTGTCTACCAAAGGTGTTTCAGAGAATTTGACAGTACATCCAACTGGGCTCAAAACCACAGGCCATGTGTAATCACACCAGCCCCATCCACAACCACATCCACATCTTCACCTTCAAAACCTGACCAGTCACCAGGACAGCTGCTGCAACAATCAATTTGCATAAAGAATTTCTGCACAAACTGTCAGAAACCTCAGGGAAGCACAACTGCATGCTCGTTGTCCTCCTCTGGGTCTCTACCTGACTGTTCGTCATCATAAGTGATTTGAGTGAGCACGTGCTCACATTCAGTGCTATATGGCTCATTGGAGAGGTGTTAACTTTCACTGTACAGCGCAGATGGCAGACTACGTGTATGATGTGATGTGGTTGATGTCAATGTTGTGAATGAAGTGGCCCATGATGGCAGGGTTATGGTATAGGCAGGCGTATGTTATGGACAACGAACACAGGTGCATTTTACCAATGGCATTTTGAATGCACAGAGATACACTGATGAGATCCTGAGACCCATAGTTGTGCCATTCATCCACAACCATTACCTCATGGAGCAGCACCTCCACATACACTTTTATTCAATGGGTGGATGTCTCATCAGTGTGTCCTAGTTTCTATGCAGTTTTTTATCCAGCAACTTGGCACAGCCATTTAAGAGGAGTGGACCAAAATTCCATAGGCCACAATCATTTACATTTACATCCAGAGCGACTTCCAATTAATACAATTAATCTTACAATTCTTACAAGAATCTTACAAGTCTCACAAGGTTTCAAAGAAAAGGGCCTTTTGTGTACACTTTAACTTCAATTCATGAAAAATGGGAGCAAAAACAAAAGTGATGCATGTATATTTTTGTTCAGTAAACATAAATACAACTTTACTAAACAACTGACATAAAAATATTATACTTGGTCATTTACTTTATGTAGGACAAAGGATCCAATAGTACATATCTGTGAGTGGCAAAGGTATTTTCACTTTTTATTTCGGTATCTGTTGTGAACTCCAGGGATATTTCATTAGAGGATATTTAATTTAGAAATATCTGTAAGCAGTATAAATGTTTCTAGTAACTGTTGATCAGTCCAGGATGGTGACTTGCTATGAATGTGTTATCTTACTACACTACCCCCAGTCTATTCAGATTCAATTCATGGACAGATATCATAATCAATTTTCCTTCAAAAACTGCTTGTATAATTCAGATTTAATTGTTGCATCAATGACGGCAAGCCGACATATGCGGCAATATAGGTACAAACTATAATTGAACTGTGGTTGAACTATGATGATCACCGAGATAATGCTAAATGGTGGATGGACTCTGGCTTTAGCCCGTAACTGCCAATAAGTTTCTTTTGTGACCTCACAGATTATTACATGGCTTGCTCTTAGAGTGATCTTGTTGATTACTTCTGAGGGGGTTATAAATATAACAGCGCACCTCTTTAAACATGATTGTCATCCTATTGATTGAACTTTTATTATCCAATTAACTGCAAATCCTAAAGATTGGCATACTTAATAGAGTAACACGTAACACTCACATATACTGTATGCTATATTAGATTTTTTTTAAATAAATAAAATTACATTAGTATAATGTATGGTATGGTAAGTAAAAAAAAAGTAACCGTCTTTTTACACCTGCACTCTCACTTTTTGACATCTTTGTCTCTCATGTAGAGTCTAAAGTCTGTCTGAAGAGTTTCATCATTTAGATGTTGTATGTGGTTCTCTGCAATGTTTCTGAAAATGGCATTCCCACAAGTGATCTGGAAAAAGGACCTTCATGACATTTGTGACAGGTAAAGTGACACATTTGACATTTTGATGTAAGCACATACCATCTTTCAGTCTTAGCCTGTTATCTGTGCTGTGGCAACTGAAGTAGTGCAGGTATCTGTCAATGCAATAACACATCATAGAATGACAGTGATTAACTCACATACTGACATACTGCATTGAAAATCTGAACAATACGCCCTCACCAAAATGCCAAAGAAGAGTCAATACATGATCTGAAGTCTATGTGTTTTTGAATTTCAGGACAGGATTCCAGTTTAAATTCCAGTAAAATACACTAAATTCAATTATGCATTCTCATACTTGGTGCTTAAATAAAAAAATAATTATTATAATTATATAATTATAATTATATTATTATAATCAGAGTTAATTTGGTTTAAGGCTTTATCAGGTCTGCTTCCATACAGCCACTAAGTTTATTCCAAGCTGTGTCTCAATTGTGCTTTTATAAAAATAGCATGGTTTATTTAGTTCACTTGAGTTCACTTCAGTTTAATATTAAATTCATACAAGGGTGACAGTGGTGCATTGGTTAGCACCGTTGCCTCAAACCCCCAAGATCCCCAGTTCGATTCCAAATTCCTGTGTTGGCTTTTCCCGCTTGGGTTATCTCCGACTACTCCGGTTTCCTCCCATATTCCAAAAAACATGTGTTAGACTGATTGGGGTTTCTCTGGTGTCCCTTGTTGTCCCTAAGTTGTTGCGAGTGTGAGTGTGTGTGTGTCTGTGCCCTTTGATGGATTGGCGCCCTGTCTGAGGTTGTCCGTGCCTTGCGTCCTGTGTCTACCTACGACAATGACTAGGATAAGTAGATAAGGCAAGAAATTAACAAATTAATTCATACATTACATGTCTAGGCCACACAGATCTTTGACTTGGTTCTTTTAAGAATATTTGTGACTAGCCATTTTAAGGAGCGCTCAAGTACCCCTGAATTAAGCTGCAGCGTCTCGAAAAATTAGAGTACAATGTTGTTGTTTTTATGGCTCCCATTTCCTCCCAGAGTCCAAAGGCATGCATGTAGGTTAACTGATCATGCTTAAGTGTACGTGTGTGTGTGCCCTACGATGGATTGGTGCTCTGTTTTGGATTGTTTCGCGACCCTGTCCAGGATTAAGCAGAAGAGAAAATGAATTAATACATTTAGATTTTTAATGGAAGTTTATCTAGTACAACCTGAAAAATAATTCAAACCATAGAAAGAATATGGTTTAAACATAATATTTTAACAACACAAATAAAGCATTTTTCCTTGAATTCCCAGGCCTTTTTATGAGGTTTTCTCTTAACACTTCAATAGACTTGCTTGTTGGGGTTCTGGATCTCTGTAAAGCTGCTCTGAGGCATGTTTCTATTGTGAAAGTACTATACAACTACAAGAACTTTTACTTCGTTCAGAGGTCATCAAAAGCTGTTCATTCATTCATTCATTCATTCATTCATTATCTTCCGCTTAATCCAGATGGGGTAATGGGCCAGCCGGTGCCCACCCAGCAAATCTGGGCGCAAGGGCAGGAACAACCCTAGATGGGACACCAATCCATCTTAGGGCACACACACAGTCATACCCTAACGACCACTTTAGAGACACCAATTAACTTAGCACGCATGTCTTTGGACTGTCAACCCACACAGACACGGGGAGGACATGCAGACTCCACACAGAAAGGACCCAGACTGCTCCACCCCGGGATTAAACCTGGGACCTTCTTGTTGTGACGCAGTGGTGGTACCCACCGAGCCACCGTACTGCCGAAAGCTGTAGGTTTTGACTCACATTTACACGTTTACAAAATCATACTCCTTGTGGTATTTGTGGTTTTGGAGAATTTGTGGACTATTTGCGCTCTTATCTGGTATAACAACAAAAACACAAGCCTGTTTCACAAATCAGAATAGCGATGTAACGTTCAGTAACCCGTTCATCTTTATTTGCCATCTATATCTTTATCAGAATATGAGAACACTAGAAAGGTAGCATACCATGTATACTATTAAAGACAAATTAAAGTACTTGTTCCTTTCCATTCTTTGCACAAAGCTCTAAAAATACATTACCAGTCACTGTGTTTTAGGTTTTGATCAGGGTGGACTGACTCAGCAGCCAGTAAGTATAAAGTATAAAGTGCATTCTAATAAACAGGTACCAACTACATAATATTGGATTACTATAATATATTGTTTTTCCTGTTAAAATCGATAAAACCACCTAAATCTTGGGTTATTGATATTGATTATTATTGCTCCATGTAGCTGATTTCATTGTCCAACATAATAACAGATATATGTAATCTATGAGATTGTTATAAATTCTGATTATAAAAGCCAATTGAGGGGTTGATGTTGGAAAATGCCTCACCACAAAAAATAAAAAGATTATTTCAGTAGTTCTCAATCTGCTGCTCATGACACATAGTGATGTAGCCTGCAATCATAATGTCTATTTGTAGGCCCATTATTATTATAAATTAATATCAGACTGCTGCACATAGATATTGAAGTAATTACTGCATGCATTTCAGAAGACTTGTTTTTGGCAAGTGTTCTAGCTCATTTATTACACTAATAACCACTGATCTGTTTTCCCTGGAAGACAATTAATCCCTCAACACTGCAACAGCAATGCCTGCCCGGCCCTGAGATGGACTGGCATCCCAAGAAACAAATTTCAGGATAGACTCCACATTGCTCCTCTACCCTGATCAGGATAAGCAGGGTTGCAACATGAAATGAATACATTTGTTTTTAAAGTTCCTAAAACCAAGTCCTTTCAATTGCAGAACCTAGACCTAGTTAAAAAGAAAAGTTAATTTTCCTGTTATTGTGTGCAGCAACCTTACTTCTGTTAAGTCTGCATTATTGGTAGTGGGTCATTGCAGCTATTATTATCTGTGTAAATGCAATAAACACATCTGACTCATTGCTTGTTTGTGTTATAATTATATGGTTTCTTTCACAAATGTTTCCTATATTAATAATTTCTATTTAATACCCACCAACTCAGCCTTCCGTAAACCAAGACAACTTTCTCCCAAGGAGGGTATGATTTAGCAAATGATTCATTTGATTCATTTGGGAAGGTCAAATCAATATTTCTTCCCAAAGCTACATTATCAACATTCTAGTGGTCCGGTATCACTGATTAACATTTTGCAGTTTGTACTCAGAATACACTGATAAAGTGCATACGAATTCCTCACCAGAACGCTACAGAAACAACACAGACAAAATAAATTAGGGGATATTTTAAAATGAAACATTCCATAATTAAATACCCCCTAATTTTGTGAGCAGTGTATATTTTTTGTGGCCTAATGTAGTCGAAATCCAAGAAAATTTAGAAAGACCTAGGCATGGTGTGTGATCAGACATATCCTCACGCTGCATATTTATCAACTGCACCTTCATGATACAAATCTCCTGTTCTTCCACAGCCCAGGGGTGCTCTATTGGACTGAGATTTGCAGACTATGGAAACCATTTGAGTACAGTAAAAACATGTTCATGTTAAATAACATGAAATTGTTTAAACTTTGTGACATGACACGTTATCGTGCTGAAAATAGCCATCATAGTCTAAGATGGGTACACTGTGGCCGTAAACGGACATGCTCAGATACAATAATCTGGTAGGCTGTGACATTTAAAAGATGCCCCCCCACAGACACATTTACACTGATTGTAGTTTAAGGATGTTTGGAAGGGTACATCATCACTTATGCAAACTTTAGATAAATATCTGTCAAAACAATAAACACCAAATTCTGACAAATTCTGAAATCATCTGAATGTCACAGCAAAATTTGAGACTGATATGAGAGCAGGCAATTTTATTCCAATATTCTATTATTTCAGTTCTGGTGAGAGAATTGTGGCTTCAGTTGACTATTCTTAGCTGACAAGAGTAGCAACTGGGGTAGTCTTTTTTGCAGAAGTCAATTTGCTTGAAGGTTTAAAATATTGTGCATTTAGAGATGTTCTTCTGCATACATTGGATGTAATGAGTGGTTATTTGGGTCACTGTTGCCTTTTTATCAGATTGAACCAATCTGGACATTATCCTCTGAGTTCTGATATCAAACAAGGCATTTTCACCCAGGTAACTACTGCTCAAGACCCCAATAGAACTCCAGTTTCTGAAATACTCGCATCAGTCTGTCTACCAGGGACTGTGTTAGCCTAGCAGCTAAGGCACTGGACTTTGATTTAGACTCTGATGGTTCTGGTTTTAGGTCCCACCTCTGCCAAACTGCCACAGCTGGGTGCTTAAGCAAGGTCCTTAACTCACCATTGCTTGGATTACAAGACTGTGTAAGTCTGGATAAGGGCGTCTGCCAAATGCCGTAAATGTAGCATCAAACAAGCCACATTCAAGAGTTCAAGAATTGCCCCATAGTGTGGATTTAATATTGCTTACCTATCAACGAATGGCTCATAGGAACATTTTGCATGTGCACTAGTTTTGGCGCGTGAACTGTTCAGATAAATGTCTGATATGTCACTTTGAAAAAATCTTGGTGAGGAAAAAAGCGGATTTTGGCCCACACTACCTTCTGTGCTTTCTTTCCCATTCTGACACTCAGACTGAACATCAGCAGGTTTTCTTAACCATGTCTACATGCCTAAATGCATTAAGTTGCTGTCATGCGATTGGCTGAATATATATTTGCATTATGTTGAAATTATTGGCTTGGTGGGCACCTTCACCTCATAGCAAAATGGTTCATCCCAAGTCTAGCAGTATAGATTCTCCCTGTGAGACAAATCCTGAAATCCATGTGCAAACCTTGTGGCATCAAGCCCAACAAAACTGGAGGCTGTAATCACTGCCAAAGATGTTTTAACTTTAAATTAATCTGCAAAAAATCTGCTTTCAATTTGCCATTAATGGGTACTGTGTGTGCAGAATTGGGGGGGGGGGGTGTTTTTATAGATCATGACAAATCGTGAAAAAAGGAAAAGGGTCTGGGGACTTCCCAAATGCATTGCACATATGGCTAGTTTTTATGTAACCTTGTAACCTTCAGTCTGCGGTTATAAAAACGGTCACTGATGCTGAAAGAAACATTAAACAAACCAATCAACCACAAAAACAAATACAAGCAGTTAAACAAACAAAAACCTTGTGTGCTCACTTTTATACAAACTCAGCTGTTTTATCTAGCTATCTCATATTTATGTTTATCTTTTTATAGTTATTTTTATGAGTTACTCTGTTTCTGTTATGTTTGCATATGTTTGAACAATGACAGACTGTATATAGGCCAACTGCCTAACTAAAATGAAAAATGAAACAAATCTTCAGATGAAAGGAGAAAAAGGAATTCCTATTTTCATATTCTGCAATCAAACTATGCATTTTGGTAAGGGCTGGCTGTGGTTTCAGACTTGGCGCTCCACGACTGGGTAAAAGCCCAGACCTTGACCATTTTACCTGGTTGCTCTCCTCCCCTAATATGCATTTCTATATTAGTACAATAGTTAGGCCCCTTATCTGTACTGTTTCAAACTATCTTTCTATTTGTGTATGTGACATTTAGATTACAGTAACAACCACATCTTTGTTTTACATATGGCTTTTATTACAGACTTCTTTCCACAGTAATAATGTTTCCCTCACACCCAAAACACTACATGCCCATACACCTACGGCTATATGACTTATCGACAGCTCTTTGCACACAAAGCTGATTGATTCACTGTACAAATACTTTTTGCTTATCTGTAAGACTGGGAACACTATTCCCCAATCTCTTATCATAAGAAACTAAACGATCGCTCCTCACGTTAAATACTAGATCCAGCTAGAAGGCATTTGGGCTTTGCAGACTAATATTTGAATAAACGCCTCGGGAAACGCGTTGGTTTATAAACAACTGACATGTCTACTAAAAAGGACACATAACTCCACAAAATCTAGCTTTCGTGAGCTTCGTCTACAGACGAGCTTCTACTCGTACGCAGCTGTGAGCCGCTATGTGGCCGAATTCCAATATTCCTCTATCATCCCTTGATAAGCCCACTACGTAGGATAAGAAATAATGGATTCTAAACCCTAAATAGTGCACTTCATATATTTCTGGGAAGCATTTGTTGTTCGCCTTGAAGCATCTTTAACAATTAGTCGTCTTTAACGGTGCCTGAACATCACCCTGTTAGTGCAGGGCTTTCATAGTAACTTTAGCGCTTTCCAACAGGAATATTAGTAGAAAGGCGAAGTTGTTACGTAAGTCATAAATGCAGGTAGCCTGCTTTTATTTGTGCCCGTGGCAGTTTTAAAGGACCCTTCAATGGCGGCTTACAGTAAAAACCGGGTAAGGTAGCGGCTAACTTTCTTTCTTGAGTTTTTTTACGAGTTAAATCTCTTCAACACTTTACGTTTGCGTCGCATGATCAGTGTGGGAACTGCTAGTTGGGAGAGTTTTGTAAATAAATAAGGGCAGTGATATACAGATGCAATGTAGACAGCAGTCCGGGTTTCAATTTAACTATCGATGTTGTCCAACGAACTTTGATTCATTGTGTTGCATTTCCCCGTGTACTGCGATTTAAAACATGCATGTTAACGCGACGAGTTTCAGTTGCGACGTGTTTAATTTGCCCCGCTGTGTTGTGCTACGTGGCACGATGTTTTGTTTCAGGTACCAGTTGCATGACTCCCTATATTAAACCTGAATACGCACTGCCACGCTATCGGAGATCTCTCCACTTCGTGTGTCTTATGGACGTCAAGTTTTGGATTGTGGCTCATTGGATTATTGTCTACCGCATCCAATAATTGAAAGGGGTGTACCACTGCCCGTATATTATTACCCCATTCATTAATGAAAAGTGATCACACTTGACTACATATTATTATCTACCCCATCTTTTAATGGAAAACTTCACTGCCCATATATTACTGTCTACCCCAGTGTTCCCCAAACTCTCCTGCAGCGCCCCTATTTTTTAGTAAGAATATTTTAGAGGCACCCACTCCAACAATCGTCTTTTGCTTCCGTACTCTACTAGAATGTTGTAAAGCATTGTCATTCATGCATATCTTCAACTTCTTATTGAACAAAATGTAAATAAGTGACAAATCACTTTCACAGTGGAACCGTTACTAGCTAAATGCATTATGTATCTGAAATTATGACGTCTGAGCTTTTTTTGGCTTAATAAACGTGCCTCATTCATTTGCCTTTCTGAGCCATGAAATATACATATGCCCCAGAATTTGGAAACCACTGATCTACTCCATTGATTATTTGAAAAGGGTCCACCATTGATCAGGTATTATGTCTACCCCATCCATTAATGAAAAAGGGTGCTCTAATACACTTCCTGACTAAATCATAGCTCACAAAGAATGAGTTGTTGGAATTGACTGTAACTTTGTGTGAAATTAATGTGAAATGAAAGTATGCTGTCTTGTGGCACAGTTTCACACAGCGGGGTCTGTATATCCTAATCTATAACACCAGCAGTTGGGGCAGTGCGTCATGCCACAGCAAAGGCTAGATTGAAGTGCTCACTACGAGACCTCCATATTCAAACCCGTTGCTGGATCCGTAACTGGATCCCAAACAGAGCCTGGAGTTGTCGCTCAAGACTATGTGGTTCCAGTCCATAGCATTCTGGGTTTCTCATTCATGAAAACGCTACAAACAAAACCGACAGAGACTGGCTGTCAATTACAGGACATGCAATAGGTGCCAAATTTCTTTCTGTGAAGCACTAGGCAATGGTCTGAGCAGAGACAGGGTTAAGTAGTGAAGGTGTCTCCAGCTGTGCTGGTCTGTATGGGCTTCCCGGAGCCTGATCACTGTGTGTACATGGCCTCATAGAACCACAGCTCCCAACACCTCCTATGGTATGTCAGAATGGTCAAACCATAGCTGTAGTCATGTACATATCAGCCCAAGATATAGGCTAATTGCACTCAGAGTTTTGCAGCAGTCTGTCATTTCTATCTGGTTGCACTTTATTTATTTATTTTTGGTCAATTAAAACATCATTAACCTTACTGCTACTACACTTTACCCAACGCAGTAATGGAAAGGGACCACTACTGACCATATATTATGTGAGGTTTCCCATCCACTAATGGAAAGGGACCACCACTGACCATATATTATGAGATGTGCCCCACACAGTAATGGAGAGGGATCACCAGTAACCATTTATTATACAATAGTTGACCTCATGCTTAAATGAAAGAGGCCATGACTGGCTATACATCATATTACTGTGTTCCCCATCTTTCAGTAGAAAGAATCCTCCACTGACTATATATGCTGTCTTTCTGCTGGTAACATTTCTCTGTGGTTAGGGAAAAATTAGTGCTTAAGCAACAGCACTGAACTGGGTTGTTTGCACCATATTTTCCAGTCCAGTTTAGTGATGCATTTTAATGCAGTGACTGATGCTGACTGACACAACCCAGTTTGTGTATGGGAACATAGTACACATATAGTCTTGTCTTATACCCTTAAGCACAACTTGGCAACAAGAACTTGTAAAGAGTCAGCTTATTTACTACATGTATCAGGCAAAAGAAAGACCTTTTGTTATTTGTTATCCTATAATGATATGATCGACTATAGAATACTGCATTAAAAAGAGGCTGTAGATGTGTCTGATAAAATGTCTGTTTTATGTAGCAATAAGTAATTGTTCCAGTTACACCACTACAACACCATCTAACGTTCTGTCCACCACTATCTACTAGCTTGTCGAACAACCATTGTTAGCGGTCTAGTGGTGATTTTCAATGATGGATGGGGTAGGTGAATTCCATACAAGTAGACCATCTGTTTTACATGGTGTATCTAAGTGTATGTCCAAGAACTGTGTACCCTGTTGCATGACAATCCAGTGACCACAATCAAATGTTTACCTTTGTTCACATGAGAGTTGTGTTTTTAAAGCTCCGGATGATGAGGGTGGTCTGCTTGCTGCTCTTCCTCGTGCATTTTCAGCATGCGCACTCTGCATCCAAAGGGGTCACAGCCAGTCTGAAGGCAAAGTGGCCCATGACACCGCTCTTACTCGAGACTAGGTAGGCAAAAGTAGTCGGTGCTCTTGTTCTTCTGTCTGTCAATGTGGCAACTGTTTGCAGTGAGAAAATGTATTTCGTTTTTATTTACTTATTTATTTATATTAGACATTTTCTTTTGTGGCAGCACAGTGGTTAATGTGCACAGGTTTCCTGTGATGCTCACAGGAAGGAGGATTGTACAGATGCTCTAGCACACCTATTTTTGTTTGTTGGGGAAATCTGGTCCTCCTGAAAAACCTATGCACAGTTGTGGCCAAAAGTTTTGAGAATGGCACAGTTTGCTGCCTCGTTGTGTTAGAACCTTTTGCCAAATATTTAAATGGTATAATGAAGTACAATACATTTTTAGCCATTTATTGAGGAATATATCCAGTTTAAGCAAACACTTAATATTTATCATGTTGACCTTTCTTCTTTAAGTCTTGAATGATGGCAACCCATTCTTGCTTAATCAGTGTTCAGGGTTAATCACATATTCTGGGTTTGTTGTCCACCCTCTTTTTGAGGATTGATCACAGGTTCTCAACAGAATTGAGATGTGGTGAGTTTCCTGGCCTTTTGTTTACTGAGCCAGTTGATTACAGTGTTCCCTCGTTTATCACAGGGGTTACGTTTCATGATAAACGAAAAACGAAAATCCGCGAGGTAGGGACGCTATATTTATTCAAGTTTTATACACTATTTTAGCCGTAAAACTTGCAGAACGTTTGGGTGGCATCATGGGGCTTGAATGAATTCAGTCTGTATTGAAACTTTCACAAACAGCGAACATAACACTTGTCATGTCGGCAAGTAGTGACTCAGGTGGGCGATGCTCTAGGGTTACTTCTCGTTTTTGGTGAGTATTCATTCGCTGAGTAAATGCACTAATGTAGTGTTCTTAACTGTTGAATAATCAAGCAACACGCTGAAGTAATGGAATGTTCTCTTTACTTAACATTCCATACATAACATGCCATACATCGCTCTCATATCACTCATGCTCCGTCCTTAACGATATTTACATCACATCATATCCTACACATTGAGTAGACACAACAGCTATTTACTGTAAATCATTATATTATAAGATTTATAACATTCCTTTATTGTTAGAATTAATATTTTTTAATATATTTTTATATATTTCGTGATTTTTGTTTTGTTGTTTTTTAATGTAAAAGTTCCGCAAAACTGCGAAAATCCACTATATGTTTTTTCCATTCATATTTTTTGAGTCTGCGAAAGGTGAACCGCGAAGTGGTGAGGGAACACTGTATTACTTTTGCCTTGTGACATGGTGTTTTATCATGCTTTAATAGCATTGTTCATCTCAAAGTTGCAACTGGATTGTTGGGAGAAGTTTCTCTTGGAAGATGTGTTGATAACATTCATTATTATAATTATTAGAATATTATAAAAGTTTTCTTAGGCAATGTTTTGCGCGACCCCACTACGTTGGATGAGAAGCAATCTCCAATTTTACACCAGTCCTCTGTAGTCCAATCCCGATTACTTCCTACTGAAGACCAGTCTGTCCTTGATGTCTTTCTTGTAGAACAAGTTCTCCCGAACTAGTTCTACATTGGTGGTGACCCATCTCATAGCTGCATCCTCTTTCGGAGATGGTCCTGACACTTACTTTCTTGGGTGCCCTAAATCCATTTTTACTGCAGTTGAACCTCTCTTCAAGTTCTTGTTTAAATGATAAATGGTTGATCTTACAAGCAGCAATGATGACTGCCGTGTTTCCTTGGAGGTAACCATGGTTAACAGAAGAAAGCATAAAAGCACCACTACCCTTTTGAAGCAACCAGTCTGCTCTTCTAACCAGAATGACAGTGATATCAGCTGTCTTGCCCTCATAAACCTTTTCTACTGAACTACCAAGATCATCATGATATTAGCAGGCTATTTTGTAGTGCTGAAATGCAGTGACTGGAATACAGCAATTTTTGTAATATGGTCATTTTCATGGCACGTAGTGGCATTACACTGCTCACAAAATTGGGAGATATTTCACAATGAATATGAAATGATAAAACAGAAGCATTCAGTCTGTTTTGATTAAATAAGAACATCAGTAAAGCAAATGACAAGTCAAAAAAAGTTGTTCTATTATGCAAATGAGATACAAAACAGTTTTTTATTAAACTGGTTAAAATGCACTATATAAAAGGCTGAAAGTGCTTGAGTATCTGAGCTACTGAATGTCTTTGGACTGGCATTTGCCTGAATGTGAATGAGAGCCATAGGACATCTTGAAGTTGCTCAAACACAGAGTGGCAACAGCACTTGGAGTATCCCAAAGTGTGATTAGCAGACTGGAAGAGACTGGACCAGCATGAAAAAGACTAGGACAGGGTCGCCCATCTGCCACAACAGCAAGAGATGACCTCTGCTTAATTGGCAAGAATAAGTAGAGTTGTTGAACAGATTCTTGCTGTCACTGGACGACAGATATGCACCCAGACCATACGGAATCTGTTCCATCATATTGGACTGCATGGAGCAATGGTATACATTACGTTATCTGCTGAACGCCATAAAACTTAAGGTGGGCTTATGAGCATTGTCATTGGACCAATGATGAGTGGTCAACTGTTCTCTTCTCTGATGAGTTATGGCTCAGTTTGCCGATCATCGCATCATTATCTGGCATGAACGACGAACACGCAAGAATTTTTTTAATGCAAGTTTTATGCAAGTAAGGGACTTCTTTGGTGATGTTGGAATCATGGTATGTTTTTGCATCAGCATTGCTGGTTATACTGAGATCCATGTCATCAGAAATTGATACCAAAATGAGGTCCTACACCCTGTAGTAGTACCCTATGCTGGAACAGTTGGGAACAACTTCTTTGAAAAATTGCTGACAATCTGATCCTCTCCATGCCCCATTGCTGTCAATGTGTTTTGGCAGTCTTGGGTGAAAATACACCCTACTGTGTGTGTGTGTGTGTGTGTGTGTGTGTGTGTGTGTGTGTGCACTCATTCAGTTTGACATGCTTCTGTTCACCTCCATGAATGTCACATACTACTCCATTTCATTAATTGAATGTGAATCTCATTTGCAAAATCAAACAATCTTCATATTCATGTATCCCCCAATTTTTGTGAGCAGTGTAATTGCAATTCATCTGATCAAGTTAATTCTAATTGCCTCAAATGAAACAGAAGTAGCAAACTTTTTGCCACAACTGTACACCTTGAATTGCTTGCATGTTTATCATGAACATAATGTACAGAATTCTACAATAAACTACTCATGTAAAAGAACTTCAGGAAGCAAACAAATTAAATGAGCCTTGACAATATTGATTAGCAATTCTTGAAGCATTTTTTTCATACAGAGCAGACCACCATCTGCTCATAGCCAAAATGTGAGTGGAAGGAAAACTCCAAAAACACTGGATAGAAGCTGGAGTACTGTAATGGCTTAATCCCTAAGCTATTTAAAAATCATAATACCCCAACCAACTACTATCGAGCATACCTAACCAGCTATCTGTTTAAGACAATGGAAAGTATGGTGACCATGAACCAATGACTAACATGGTTTCTGGACTTGAGTGATGATGGTTGATCGATCGATGACAGGTCAGAAACACACTGGATTACATAATTCGAATGGAAGTCTATATAAGGGACAGCTTTGCAAACAAACAACATGCAATGTCTGTGTTCTTTGAAATGGAGAAACCATATGAGAACATGGAATCATGGTAGACAAGTAGTTGGTTTCTACACAGTTGGTTTCTTGTGTACTTACTTTAGGGCAGACAAGAGGACTGGGGTGAGACAAGAAACAACAAACTGCATGAGATCAAAACAGAAATTCAAAGGCAAAGATACAGAATGGAAAACTGAGAAACACTCGTGTCCCGCACAAGATGCTGAATCAGACAAAACTTGCACAACTCTCAAAAAATGAAGCACCAACTTGCCAAGAGTGTAAAGTCATATTAACAACATGACTTCAGTACTTCTCATATAAAATGTAGGGATGAAATTACTATTTGGAAGAAAACATTCAACTTATTTAATAAGACGTCTATTATAAATAAAATGTTTGTATTTGTGTAGCTACAGAATGGTAATAAACTGTACTGTACTATACCATTCTATTGTAACTACCCTTATAACTGACATACAATTTTCTTACTTTTCCTTAGTGAGTTTATTGCCGAAGGCAGAGATGAAAAATTTTGGCAGTTTGTTGATACTGTAAAGGAATTAACAGTATATAAACAAGGAGGTGAGTATTGAAATGTGGTCTTTTGTATAGCATGGATTAAACTAAACGTCCATTTAGTTGTGTGCAGACAATGTAACAACAATGTAGGAGTATTGTTACGGCCTCAGCTAATGTAAGCCCAATTTACCACTCAAAACAACAAGTCTAGGGTATGAGAGGCAATAACACAAAAACGTACCAGATAGCAGGCACAGTTTTAGTTTCAAGATAACTGTATTTGATTGTATTACAAAGCCAGACAGCCAAACTCACCATACATAATAGCTTCAGGGTGATCTTAGTGCCAAAATAATCAACATAAACCCAGTCCCCTGCCCTAGCTACCTAACTAACCTAGGTCCTTAACCCAAAACAGGAGAAAAAAAGTTAAAACGAAAAATGGCACTCGCCCCTACACAGGTGACAAAGCTAGTTGTAAAAAGACATCTAACATTACAGTAGCCATTAACACAGAGCTTAAAGAGCCGGACAAACAAGGAAAATTAATTGCTTTACAAAAGCAACCGATCAAAACTATAACAGAAAGCCCAAAAATAAACTTTGGTCTACCATGGGCTGCAAGGTAATGAGGAACACCAAGGGCCGCTGGCTTAGTTTCAACACTGCATATATTGGATGAACAAATCAGCGCAGTCGAATCACGACATTCAATTAAGTCAGCTAATCTTCCTCCAGACCGATCCCCTGACAGAAAGAGAGAAAAAAACACAGGATGAAAAACAGAAGGGGATAGCACATATCCATCAGGTTTACAACACCAACCCCTCTGGATGTAACAGTGTCATACAGGCCCAGCCCTCACTCCAATAAATAATGAGACTCCGTAGTCTAAGGGACTACAGAACACTTATTGCTCGCTGACACACAGCAAGAAAGTCCTGGGGTTAATCCCAGGGTGGTGCGTCTTGTGTTTGCATATCCTTTCTGTGTGGGTTTACTCTGGGTCCTTCGGGTGGGGGGGGGGGGGGGGGGGGGGGGGGGGGGGGGGGGGGGGGGGGGGGGGGGGGGGGGGGGGGGGGGGG
>JAUZST010023765.1:0-31431 GCA_034779995.1 Parotocinclus haroldoi
TTCCATAGTTGCTGAATGTTTGTGTGATGCAATCGGATTTTTATGTAGGCTCTCTGAAGTCTTTCACAAATAAACTCACATCATGTAGTGACCAAGGCAGACTTTATTACCCAGTGCAAAATGACATTTAGCTAACAAATGTTGATTGTTATGAAAGCCAAAGCTTAGACAAAGTTAAGACTTCTATATACTAATAGTTATTGTACTACATAAGATAAAATGGCACACAACTACCTTTTCTATTTCAGATGTACAATTTTGCCGAAAAGTATGTAGAATCTTTTAATTAGTGAGCTGCTTCCTAATATGAAGCATACAATCACAGAATCTATATAAACAGATATTCTTGCAGTACAGTTGGGGGAAATCTTTGGCTAATCTGTGCGCTAAAATGGGTCAAACCTAAAACCGGAAAATACAAAGCCAAAAAGTACAAATAACAAATCACTGGTCAGAAAATGAGCAAGAACCAAGCAAATTCCCTTACTGAACTAGGTAAAGGTAGAAAAGCTTGACAGAGGAAAACTCTCTGTAAAACTGGGAAACATTTTGACAAGTACTCATCAGCTGTCTGAATTCATTATCATGACATGACTTTGAAATGTTGTTCAGTTTTGTTTGGTTTATATTTGAGAAAAATGAATATCTAGACCCACATAGTCTTTAAGTAGATAGGTATCAGTTATACAAGTTTACTCCATGTGGTCTCATTTTTCCATTTAAACATTATTTGAAAACATTCCAAACAAGATATCAGCTCTAGAGGTCCTAGAGGTGACAGTTAGTTCAGACTGGGCCATTCTCGTTTTTACAGGAGCACAATCTATAGTCATTTGGAATCCTAAAAACCATAAAGTTCTAAACTACTAAACTACCCTGTACAATCCCTTGAAATTAAGTTTGTCCAGATATACCTAAATGAGTGTTAAAGATTAAATTGCTGCTCATTCTCATTATCAGCTAGCTCTGTCTGATCCTCTGTCTGGACAGGAGACTGTTTAAGCATTGACGTGAAACATACCTGCAAAGCACGTGTAACCCTGAGCAGTTTTTGTTGGATATCTGTTATCAAATCCCCACCAATAAAACTGTATTATTATAACTTTAATAAGAATAATACATAATAATAAGTAAGTTATTAACAATAAGTTAAGCCCTCTGTGTTAGGGGTGTTTTATATAAAACCATAGAATATGAGAACTGCACTTCATATAAGAGATTAATACTTGAGCATGCTGCTAAATTTAAGATATTTATAGTTGACAGTTGATATAAAAAAATCCTGAATTAATTGTTTCAAATTCTACAAATGCAGCATGCAATGAAGTACATTTTATAATGTACATTATACGTTTTTACATGCGTAAATACGTTTTGCCTAAATGAAAGCATAGCATGAACAAAGTACATGGGAATGGAACCGAGTTAGCCTACGAGCACTTGAAAGGCTTGGAAGGGATTAGTAACTAATACACATGCCTGGTTTGTCTGTCGGACATGGCCTCATTGCTCTTATATAACGGTGTAAAGAATCTTGATTGAGTTAACTCCAAAGGAATTAACCATCCTACGTCAAGATGTGAAGAGGTCAGAGATAAAGAAATTATACAAATCATCAGTAATATCTCAAGGATTGGATACTAGTATAATTCTTAAAAACCCCTCTCAACATTTCTCTGTGATTAAAGCTTTGATTTGAAAAATGGTCTAAAAAATACTTGGGTTAAAATAACTGGGTTATTCACAGTCAAAAGAACATCCAATTAAGCAAATCACATATCCTCAGGTGACATCTAACAAACTTAACCTGCCTAAACTTGGACAGCCATGCACCATGTCTGAGACAAAATGAAGGAGCACTGAACACCTGAAATACATACAAAAATGTAAATGCCTCCACAGAGCTTTGTACGAATATGTTTTGGAATACCACCAGTGAAAACTGGAGGCATCTATGCCTTTTAAAAACGTTACTTAAAAAAAGAAGAAAAGAAAACAGTTTCTATAAGCTACAGTGGTAAGTATTTAGTGTCTCCTCTCACTCTCGAGTAATAGCAGCATCTGGGAGTGTCGTTGGGATCACAAGTTTATCCTTCTACAGTTGAGAAGAAGGTTGATCAGGAATGGTATGCAGCCAGTAAACCACTTTTTTAGGAAGGGGAACAGGGCAAAAAGGCTAAGATATGTCAAAACCCTAACGGATTTAATGAAAATCAGTGGAAAATCAATTTAAGTTTGACATTTTTGTCCAATTGTAAACAATATGTTTTATATGGTCATTATACAATTGCTCACACAACAAATCTTATGGCGCTCTAAGACTTGCACAGTACAAAAATAAACGTTTTATTTCAACTTAGATATGTCTGAATCCTATACGTGTTTATTGTACAGCAATATTTCAGATTGTCTAGTTATTTATAATGGCTGAACATCAAATACACATACACAACTTAGACAGACAAAATTTGGGCACTGTACAAATCTATTTTTTATATTGTTCACTTTTTAGCCTCGTTTAAAAAGCGAAGGGGTAAGGGTCACAGGTTTCCAGTGCTTATCTCCAGAATACATAGGCCCTTGACAGGATACCAGTACATGGCAGCATAGGGGATGATTTCTCACCTGTCCTCTTTTCACCAAGATATATCTTTGCATGTTATGTAAAGTGTATGTATGAGTACAATGTACTAGAGTACAATGACAGTCGGGATTTCGAGAGGTTTCTCAAGTTGGTTGTGCGCCTGATTGGGTTTATGCATAACATGCATTGAATAACATAACAGCATAACATGCATTGAAAAGAGGACAGGTGAGAAATCATCCCCTATGCTGCCATGTACTGGTATCCTGTCAAGGGCAAGATTATGCCTGCAGGGTATATATTCTGGAGATAAGCACTGGAAACCTGTGACCTTTACCCCTTACCCCTTCACTTGATGGTACCACTAGGACTTGAATCCTGGTCCCTGTTATGGTTTAGAATAATACACTCCTGCCATGCTTTGTTGATTTTTTTTAAATAAACACCTTGTAAAATGAAATATACAGATGACAAAATGTAGGGTATATTTTACTTTGAAATATTCTCTTATTGTCTTCCAGATACTTAAATGATGGCATGAGCATACATACACCTTACATGACTATCCGATGACATCCACAGTTTTCACTTGAATTATTTACATCTTTCTGTCACACTCCTAGGCTTAATACTAAAGGGTAATTATTGTAAATAACAAAAGACAACATAACTTATTTCACTGGTCTCTGACCTTACCTTCAGGTCTATAACAGGTCCAGCTGTTAGTACAAGTGTGCAGGCTGGTCCCGGAACAGCAAGGACATAAAAACCAGAGCCAGTGATGCGCAGACCTTAATGAGACCGACATGAGACTACGAGCCGCACAAAATCTGAGCGCATGACCGTGGAGTCACAGTACAACAGCTACAAAAGGCGAGAGGTGTGTCCCCTGCAAATTTCTCTGCAAAACGCAACGGACTACGCGAAGTGGCAATCGTGAGCGCTCGGTCTGATCCCAGCGGCTTTATGAATGAATGAACAGCTTAACGCGTTGCTTAGACTTACCTAGAGCTGAGTGCGTGACGAGGTTCTCCGCTCTGACTCCCTGCTGAAAGCTTCACTGAGCTCTGCACAGATTCTCTCGTCTGGAGACACGGGGATGAGATTTACACTCATCCTTGTAACGAGAGGAGGAGCTGAAGAGTGCGTCAGCCTCAGGTGCGCGCATAAACCAAATCAGGCGCACAACCAACCTGAGAAACCTCTCGAAATCCCAAGACTGCCATTGTACTCTAGTACATTGTAGGACTTCTAGCAAGACAAAGATTGTACCACATTTTATACAAATGGGGTTGGAAACAGCATCTACAACTACATCACTCAAATACCACACTATATACGCAAAACTGGCATTCAAGTTCACGGAGAATTGATGACCTTATGCTTCATATTATAAAACAGGGGTGCCAGAAGATCCGATTTACCGAAACCCGTGCTTCAGTAAAATGTTGGGGACATCCACTCTCTTTTAGTTAACGAAATAGCCATTGCAGTGACACACACAAGATAATATCTATACACAAATCAATGCCAATTTTAGCACAATCAATTAACCTAACACACGTCTTTGGACTGTGGGAGGAAACTGCAGTACCCGGAGTAAAAAGAGGAGGGCAAGCAGACTCCACACAGGTGGGGACCCAGGCCCCTCCACCATATGATTGAACCCAGGACCTTCTTGATGTGAGGTGGGCCACTGTGTCACCCCCTCAGCACACAGGAAATCTTTGAAAACCGTTAAAAAATATTCAAATTATTAATGAAAAACTCAGCACTGTCATTGTCGATACAACACAAAAATGGTGTTGTAAAAAAGTGTTAATATGCATTGGTAAGTTACTCACAAAAAGGATGCCAATATAGTTTCTTTAATCAATGCTTTAGTATATTGTTGTATATATATATTTATATATACGCCAATTATATGTGATATGAGATATGAGATATCATCATCTCACTCATGCATATATGGATCAGCAACCTTAGATAATATTCACAAACTATTAGGGGAAAAATGGGAAAACTGGGAAAAATGTGATTTCAGTGACGATTGCTTGATTGCTGATGCCAACAATCATGCAACCGCTGATTTCCTGGGATTTTGACACTCAGCAGTTTCTAGAGTTTACTTAGAATGGCACAATAAAGAAAACATCAAATGAGTGGAAGTGCAGTTGTCGCAAACATTTTGTTAATAAGAGATGTTATCTGAGAATTACCAGATTGATTTGACCTGAACAGAATTCATATAACCACTGCACAGTTGCACCTTGAGTCAAACAGTCTTCAGCAGCAGAACACCCAATGACACCAATCAACCATCGCTTGAATCCCACAACCTATTTAAATATTGTACATCCCTTCATAATCTTCTGTCCATTTAGACCAGGCATGATTGTTGTGACTTGGTTGCCAACACACAATATCCGGTTAGTGGCTTGTCATTCCTTGGACCACTGTCAGTACTGACCAGGAATGGTGATCGGGCCATATTGATTTGTCTCTTGTAAAGGTCAACCCAGATCTGTCATACACACAGCTCCTCAGATCCTCAGTTCAATCCTGACCTCAGTTCACCTGTCCACATCTGGGTTTCTAAATCTAGAATTTTATCTTAATCTGACAGATGTCAAGCATAAGCACTGATGCTGATGAAAAGTAACCAAAAAAAAAATCTATAAATAATTTTCTGTTTTCTTAGGGTTTAGTTGAAACTTTCAGGCCAAAGTATGTAATCCTTTTTGGTAATTTGTGCTTCCTTTCTGTGGACACAGTCCCAAGATTGCTATTTCCACATACAATTGTTTGTACAAGCACTCAGAATAACTTGAAGAACTGAACTTGAGATCCACAACTTTTTTGGTGCTTGGGTTTGCCCATGTTGTAAAGGGCAAAGGTACTGTCTCTACAGATGGACCATTAAATAGTCACAGGTTCATAGAAGCTTCTGGTATCTTTCAGAATGTTTAGAGACACAGGACTGGGGAATTATGCTTTAGCATGTTGTATATATATCTTTATATATCTTTTTATATCTTATATATATATATATATCTTTATTAACTACAGTGTAGTCCATGCCATAAAGGTGTTGACATTGTTTGTGATACTTGCTGAAATGCTCCACTAGTGTAACGAATAGGTTATTAAACTTGCAGTCCTCTACAACCATCACACAACAATTTAATTTATGCAAGCCATTGTTTCATATGGGTAAACAATGTAGGACTGCATTTCTGTAACAAGTATATGGAGGATACTGTGGAAGCAAAGTAGCATCCCAGTAGAATTGACCTTGTTAACTCCACATCCTGGACAAAAGTCTGTGGAGGCTTGGTGTACATGTGAATGGACTGGCGCACAAGGAAGACAAGTTGTTAATTACAAAGCTCTGTGTTTGATGTTGCCATGGGAGGCATATCGGAACGTTGCTCACTGACCTAAATATGGAGTCCTCTAGATAGTTCTGTGTTAGCAGTGAGAGATTATTATTCGTATTCCATGTGGACATGAAAGCAGAGTAATTACAGTGTACAAGTTATCATGCAATTTCCTGTATAATGAAGATCAAAGCTTAGAGAGAAATGTTTTAAATGGTGTAACATTTCTAGTGTCATTCAACTGCAACACATTTAGTGCAAGCCCTATGAAATGTTGAAGTATATTCATTATGTAGTACATGAAATGATCTGGTCGGATGTATATATCCCTTTAAACTATACTTTAAACTGTATATATCCCTTTAAACTATGTCGGATGTATATATCCCTTTAAACTATACTTTAAAAGTATTCACTTACCCATCCAAATAATTGAATTCAGGTGTTCCAATCACTTTCATGGCAACAGGTGTACAACATCAACCACCTACTTATGCAGACTGCTTCTACAAACATTTGTGGAAATGTTGAGACTGGGTTGATCTCACGAGCTCAGTGAATTCCAATGTGATACCATGATAGGATGCCACCTGTGCAAAAAGTCCAGTCATTAATTTCCTTACTGTCCTTGTTATTATAACAAAATAGAAGCAATTAGGAACGACAGCAACTCAGCCACTATGTAGTAGGCCATGTAAAATGACAGAACATGGTGAGCGGATGCCAACTTTCTGCAGGGTCAATCACTGCAGAACTCCAAACTTCATATGGCCTTCACATTAGTTCAGAAACAGTGTGTAGATGTTTTCCATGTCTGAGCAGCTGCATCCATGCCTTACACAATGTAAGCACAATGCCGTGTTCTCTGGAATGATACTACACACTTCTCTCCTTGGCAATCTGATGAAGGAGTTTTGAGTTTGCAGTTACCAGGAGAATGGTATTTGGCTGCATTGTGAAAAGTCAGTTTCGTGGGGGGATTATAGTATGGGGTTGTTTTTCAAAAAGTTAGCCTTAGCTGTCTCTTAGTTCCAGTTAAAGGAACTCCATGCTTCAGCATACCAAAAGATTTTGGACAATTTCATGCTGACTTTGTGGGAACAGTTTGGGGATTACCCCTTATTGTTAAAAACATGACTGCCCACTAAGCAAGATTGCATTTTCATTAAGTTACATAATATATTCTTCAGACTGTTCTTAAAAGTTATACAATTATATGGTATGATGCTAATGGTCAAAAATGTGACTCCTTGATATCTTCAGATTAGATCACTGCTACTCCCACAGTTAGGGTACAGTGTGGTGATGGAGCATGTCATTTGTTTAAAGGATTAGTCTGTCCTGGTGTGTCTTATATAAGCAACACATGACAGTAAGCAAGAGAGGGCTGGGGAGTTAAGAATTAAGAGCTGAGACATGAATACAGTATTAATAATATAAAAAAATAGTTTTAGTACTATGCACCCAATGTTTTGAAAGTAAAATTAAGTAAAAAGTAATTATTATCTGTGTATGAATTCCAGTAGTGGTGCAGGAAAAGTTTATACAATAATTAATTCATTTCCTGGATATATTAATTTATTCTTATCCTGAGAGAATTTAGGCCTTACTTTAAATAATTTCATTTGAAAGATAAAAGTTCTTTATGGACATTTAATTACTTAGGTAGTTTTAACAATTTAGTATAAGGACATATTTTGAATAAGACATAAGAATAATGGAAAGTAATTTACAGTTGTGGTCTGTCATATTTTGTTCCAGCCTCAGAGTAGTGGCTGGTTTTGTGACCATGGAGATGTAAAACTCCCTTAATAATGTATTTGTTGTTTTTTGTTGTTTATAAAAATTATAAAAAATTATAAAAATCTAAGATCTACAAGTTAATTTATACTACGTACATGAACAATGCATTTCCTAAACAGTTAAAGGTTTTGTATACAATTGTTTGGTTAATCTGGACAGACAAGTCACAAAGTTGCACCTGTAAAAGAGGAATGATCACCGGACAAATCAATTTGGAGGAATCTAAGAGGATAGTCCAATTTTGGTTCAATAGAGTGAGTTGTCTGGAATAAAAGACAATCATCAGTCTGGTAGCTAAAATGATGCTACATACTTTATGTAGTACCATCTAGACACCAGGAAGTTTAAGAGGTTTTGGCAAAAGTCTGTATATTCCCTCGATATTAAGGTTGCTCTGTTGAGAATTTAGGTGCTGTAGACTTCCTGACAGACTTGGGAGTGGGGCGAGAAAGCACTAATAAGTATCGTAAGCACTAATGATGACTTTCTCTGTAGGACAGTGAAGCTGGTGTACCATGTTGTGATGCAGTACATAAATAAGCTCTCAGACAATAGTGGGTGGTAAGGATAAAAACAAGTATTTCTTAAAATCTCTCCAAGATCCTTCATATTTCATTTGATCAACTTCATTTTATTTATTCATTTCCATCTATTCCTGCATTTCAGGCCAGCAACACGTTTCAAAAAAGTTTGGGCGGTAAAGAATGTACCACTTTATAACATCAACCAGTCCTTCTCACAATACTAAAAGACACTTTGACACAGATGTCACCAGTCAAAGCATCTCAGGTGCTATATTTTTCTGACATGTTTTATGATGTACAATAATGGGGGAGTTGCTTTTGCAATTCTCGCTTCAAAATCCTTCACACATTTTCTGTTGGGGACTGGTCAGGACTGCAGCGAGTCAGTTCAGTACTCGTATCTTCTTCTTCCACAGTCATGCCTTTGTAACATGTGCAGCGTGAGGTTTTGTATTGTCTTGTTGAAAATGTATGGACATCCATGGAAAAATGTCATCTTGAAGACAGCATATGAGCCCTAGCTTTTGGTACCTTGTTGCTAATAACAGTTCGGACAGTCCTTTTTGTCTTTGGTCCAGAGCACACTGCATCCATTTCTTCCAAAAATAATCTGGAATACCACTCTGACCACAATAAACCTTTTCATTGTGTGGTGGTCCATCCCATAAGCCTCTGACCCCACAGAATTTAACAACAACATGGTTAGCATAAGGCTTCTTTTTTGCACAAAGCTTCCAGTGGCAATTGTTAATGTAATTCCATATTACATGTAGCGCTTGAAAAAAGATTTACCAGAGTAATCCTTTGCCCGTGTGGTTATATCAGATATAATATAGCTGAATGGATGCCGTGCTGTCTAAAAGATCAGAGATCACAGGCATTCAGTTTAGGCTTGCACCCTTGCCCGTTATGCACTAAAATGCCTCGCAAGTGTTTAACAATATTATGCGCTCTAAATATAAAATGATAAATATACAAATCTTTGAGGTACATTATTTTCAAACATTTCAATACATTTCTGAAAACGAGAGGTCTTCTGCTCATCTTTGTTGTTCAAGGACTCTAGCCTTTACTAGTTTTTACCAACTATTGATTTCAATTACTTGATTTACATGACCGGTTTGAAAGCAAATGTTTTTTTTCCTTCATTTTTTTAACCGCATTACTAGCCCTAAATTGCCCCGTCCTAATTTTTTTTTTAATATGCGGTGATAATTTATTAACAACTGAAGTTGACCAGACAAAACATGACAAATCCAAGGCTCATACTGTCTGCAATTAAATAAAAGTCAAAGAAAATGAAAGACACACTGCATTTTAAATAGCATTTTTCCATACTCCCCAATGTTTTTAATTTATTGCCATATAAAATACAGTTGTAAATTGTATAACTGTCAAAATGTTAAATCTTTTTCATCATCACTATTTCCCAGTGTTCAGATTTCTTCTGTAACAGAACACAGTTCTGTAATAAAGCAAATGAGTTGACTAATAAGCCAATAATCATGCTCTGCCTCACAGCTCCCATTTGATGAGCTTCCAGATGGTGCTTCTTTTTTGTTCAGCCATTATTACAGCATGTGATCAGGGGTTTGCATGTTATTATTCAGGCGCACACACACTGCTTCTGTTCTGCAATAGTTAAGATTATGAAAGTGAATTAGACAGGGAGAAACTAGAACAGTTAATGCACTGGGAGAAAATGACATTCCTGAGTAGGGACATCCCAACTAAATTCATAACACTGATATCACACTGCTAGAACAATGGATATGATACTGGAAGGAAGAAACAATCCATGATACATGCTGTGTGTCATGGTCCAGCTCTCATGGCAGTTGCTGTTCACAGAGGTTCACAGAGCTGATTTGGGTAGAATCACTAAATGTTTGCCTCATTTTAAACATGTCAAGTCCATATTAACCTACAGCGAGTTACTCCTCCTATTAGTTCTTTCATGTCTATTCTTAAGTCATCATGGTTTCAATCACCTGTTTGAAATCACATCATTATTCAGTTTTGTTAACCTTATTATTGGCACAAAATTAATGCATTCAAATGTTTTAGAATGGGTTGCAGCCTGAAATGTGGTTCTTTTTTCATGTCACATCATCATCAATGGCCATTTTATGACAGGTGCAAGGTTATAGCAATACTATTCAGTCTCACACCCACACACACCACTGAAATGTGGGGAAAATATAACACATGTGGAGAACATGTTAAACACATGTACCATTGTGTTCTGAAGGTTTGTTTGTTTGGGATATTGAACATAAGTTTACAAACCATGGCAGAATTTGTAATTATTTTGGCCATTTGTAAGAGAATATGAATGATAATACAAAAACCTGTTCTTTTAGTCATGGTTAGTGGTTTGGTGAAGCCATTCATTAAACAATTGCTTGCCCTTTTAAAATTATAATGACAACAGAAACTACCCAAATCATCCTGATCAAAAGTTTACATACTCAAACTTTTGGCAATATAAGACACACACAAATTGACACACGCAGGTTTAAATGGGTACTAAAAGTAACCATCCTCATCTGTGATCTATTTGCTTGTAATTAGTGTGTGTGTATAAAAAGTCAGTGAGTTTATGGGCTCCTGACAGACCCCTGCATGTTTCATCCAGTGTTGCCACTGACGTTGTTGGATTACAAGCCATGGGGAAAGCAAAATAATTATCAAAGTATCTGCAGGAGAAGACGGTTGAACTATATAAAACAGGAAAAGGATATAAAAAGATATCCAAGGAATTAGGAATGCCAATTAGCGGTGTTCAAACTCTAATTAAGAAGTGGTAAATGAGGGATTCTGTTGAAACCAAGAAAAGATCAGGTAGACCAACAAAAATGTCAGCAACAACTGCCAGGGAAATTGTTCGGTGTGCAAAGAAAAACAATATAATGTCAGCTGACGTACAGGACTCTCTAAAAAAGAAGTGGCACTTGGAAAAAAAATTGGTTTCATGGTCGAGTCGCCAGAAGAAAGTCATTACTAAGCCAGTGCCACAAAGCAGCCCGCTTATAATATGCCAGACAGCACAGAGACAAACCTCAACATTTCTGGAACAAAATTATTTGGAGTGATGAGACCAAAATTAAGCCTTTTGGCCACAACCATAAATACTACATTTGGAGAGGAGTCAACAATGCCTACGATGAAAAGTACACCATCCCCACTGTGAAAGTACACCCCACTGTGAAACATGGAAGTGGGTCAGTGATGATTTGGGGATGTGTGAGCTACACAGGCACATTTGCACTCATCAGCAAGAGTGCATGGAAAGCACTTGAATGTTGCAAGAAGACCATTATCCTAAACACCTAAACACAAGGCCAAGTCTGCATGTCATTGGCTACAGCAGAAAAAAGTGAAAGTTCTGGAATGGCCATCTCAGTCTCCTGACCTCAATATCAATGCCAATTTAGCATAATTAATTAACCTAACCTATTCTTGAAACTGTGGAAGGAAGCCAGAGTATCAAGAGTAAACCCATGTAGGAATATGTAGGGGAGGACATGCGGATATACACACAGATAGGATCCAGGCTGTTCCACCCTAAGACTGAACCCAGGACCTTCTTGCTGAGAGGCAGCGGTGCTAACCACTGAGTCAAGTTGTGGTTTGATCAACAATTGCTGTGATCTTATCAGTGCTAAAGAAAGCCATATAGAGAACAATGTCCTCGTTACAAAGTGAACATAAAAAGAACAAGATCAGCTGCAGTTTGTTTACTTTCAAGTTCACAATAAAAGAGCTGAATTTGGTAAATTTAAAAAGAACTATCATAAGAAAACATTTAAAGGCATCCGTAGATGTTCGCATGCTGTAAGATGCAAAATCCAACAACTTTTGCAACTCCAGTGTTTTAGGGCAGGTTATAATTTATTCAACAGTAAAAGAAAATAATGGAATAATATTGATATTGCCAGCCAAGCCTTCATTTCATTTCTGCATTGGAATGAAATATTGGTGTTGCGACAACTGTAGTCCTGATGAAAGTAATATTAAAACACAAATAGAAAATGGAAATGGATTGTCCCAGTTCAGTTTTTTTTCTCTAATGGTCTGTCATTGTCAGAACTGTCCAGCATTTGTGTAATTCCTAAAATCATAGATTACTATAAACAAATGCACTTGCTTACTTCCTAAAACTTGTTCAGATTGTGAAGATGGAATACCACAAAGGACCACAAAAATCTTTTATGTGGTAATCAGCAAACCTGTTGTTGGCTTTACTTACATAATCAGTAGATGAATTAAACCCATGATGTGCAGTGAGAGGATAAGTCAGTTACCCTGACAGTCAGTTAAGCCCTTACATAAACAGTTCTTCAAATCTTCTACTATAGATTACAGATGCTGCAAGTATTAATGTCTGACAGCAATGTAGCCTATAGTAAATATATAAGCACCTGATGTTTCTGTGTACAGTCCACTATACTGTATATATAATAACAACTGTGTTCTGTTGGAAGAAAAACGGTAAATAATTACTCATAAAATGTCGTCTGTTCTTCATACAAGCTGTAATAAAAGACAAACACATTCGGATTGTCTTTAAGATGAAAATGGAAGGGTGGAGGTGCACAAATTACAAAAAAGTATAAGTCTGTCTATGTCTTCTCAAAATAGATCTGTTAATGTAAACCAGATTTGTAAATATGTATGAAGCCAATAAGGGCTAGAACTACATCTCAAAAAACATGGCTGGTCAGGAAACCAGATCAAGATAATTTGTCAAAATGTCTGGAGGATATTTAGTACTGTTGCACCTAGAAGTGGGCGTTCTGTGAAGATAACACAAGCACAGTGTGTAATGGAAGTGAAAAAGAACATTTCAATAACAGCTACAGACCTGCAAAGCATTTGCCAAAGTCTCCATTCATGTGTCTAGTACAGGAAATCACTGAATAAATATGGTAATAATGGAAAGTTGTACCATAAATAAATCTACAGGGCTTCCAAAATTGTTGCAAGTCTGAGCAATGAAACATTAGGAAGTTATACACAGTAAAAAGCAAATGATTGCAATGCAAAGCCAGTAATGTATGATATGGACAGTATCCAACTTACCTGCTTTTCCGGTAACAGCAACATGGTGGGACCTCTACAGCCAAATTATTCTCCTTGGTCACAGAGGATTGCACTGTCAAATAAACACGATAAATCTAATTAATGCTAACTTATTTTAACAATAATTATTATTATTGCAAACATCGTGTGCAAACTGGGACTGTGGTAGTCTAGCGGCTAATTTATTGGACTATGGACCAGAATATCCAGGCTTTATATCCCACCTCTGCCAAACTGGCACTGCTGTGTTAATCCACAATTGCTTGGATTGTAAGACTGCATCAATTGTTAGTTGCTCTGGTTAAGAGCGTCCGCTAAATAGCATCAAATTTTAAATGCAATCTCCTGGTCTGACTCAAGCCTCTGGCATGTGTTTCCAGTTCCGGTGTCTGGTTTAAGTCTCAGGCATGTGTGCAGGTTCACATTGAGTATCAAGCTTCTTGTATGCGAGTCAAAACTTGAGTCTCCAAAGTCTCTGATGTGTGAGTCTATCTCCATTTGTGCTAAGGGGTAAAGTTATTTACTCTTATTGTAGGATTAATGTACATGACAGTAGCTAATGTAAATCAACTGCACTGTACATGCACACTTCTCTCAGCAAGACGTGACAAAGATATGAACAGAAATAGACAACAGATCAATAACAACATTAGTGGAGCAGATAATTTGGAAAAGGCAAATAATTATAAGTACTGATTGTGTTGCAGTTCCCAGATGATGCTGATGTGTTTTGTTCAGCCACCTTCTGCAAGTGAATAGTCGTTTGGAGAGTCCTTACACACACACACACGCACACACAAACGCGCACACACACGCGCACACACGCGCACACACGCGCACACACGCGCACGCACACGCACGCACACACACGCACACGCACACACACACGCACACACGCACGCACACGCACAGAGACAGAGATAGAGACAGACAGAAACCAAACTACATATTTTGGTTTGTATCTTCTTCTGATAGCAGTTTCACACCAAGATGTTCCTCCTGTACCAGCTTTAGCTCCACTCAAGCTGTTCTTCAATTATCGGTTCCAGTCTTCATACCATTACTCGGACAACATCTTCTCTGGCTGACTGAGGATGCCATGCCAACAACACGTTCCTGCTGAGGATACTAGAACCTACAATGACTGTTTATTAGACTATAACAATAGTAATCTGTCACTGATACCCTAGGCATTTTCAATTAGGTAAAGCTGCTTTAAGACAATGCTCTGTTGTAAAATACACCATATAGATTCATTTGACTTGAGCTTTGACACACACCGTTCCATGGTGCATCACTTGTCGAGGAAATCATTACAAATGAGGAAGTGTGAACAGGCAAGTGGCACACCTGTACACACACACACACACACACACACACACACACACACACACACACACACACACTTAGCAACCTAGAGACATTAGGTAAGGGTCAAGTGCCATCCTTTGAAGTTTTGCTTAGCTGCAGACCTCGTTAGGCAGACTAGTTGTTTCTTTCTTTTTATTTTTTTATTCCGATTACCATATTTGTAATGACCAAAAAGTCAGTGTAGTAAACAAATATTTTGCTACAAAATATACATAATAGTATTCAACAGCAGTCTAACGATTAACAAATCATTAAAATGATCAAAGATCATTAGATTCTGCAGAGCACGGCAGATCTCAAGTCCTTCCCTTGAAACCTTTTACATTTTTAATAGGTTAGGTTTATTCCACCACCTTTAAAGTTTTACCTGTAAGTTTTTATAACCAGTAGGCATGCAAGTCATTGATCAATTGGTACATTAGAGACATCCACTAGTTTTACTAACTCAGTACATAGCACAGCCTGGCTCAGGCCCGTGTTTAACGTTAGAGGGCTTTAAAGAGAAACCAGAATTAGCTGCATACTCTTTTTAGCCTGTACCACAGCCTTGTGCTACTTCTGTGTCAGTTCTTAAACATCTCTGTTAAATCATTCGTAATAAGGCTTTGTATTGAAGTCTGTGCGCGCAATAAACATCTTCCATGCGTTTACACAATGGAACCTTACACGAATATGGAGCGACATCTTGTGGTTACTGTGCACGGTGCAGACTAAAAACCAATTAATAGCACATACAATTAATGTTCTTATCCCAGTGGGCTTGAAACGCTATACCATACTCTCTAAAAGATAATTGAATATTATAAATTATATATTTCATGTATAACTGGAATATATAGAAAATGTAAGTCATATGTAATATGGTCATTTTAATATGTAATTCAACTGTCAGCTTCACATTATAGCTTTACTACTCCATCTATTTTAGTGCTTTATGAGGAACAACCGGTGCATTATTTTGTATAATATTATAACCTAATCTCTGTATTGATGTTAGTCGCATAGCTTTTCAAATGGCTTACATTTCTTTTTTAACCGGCTAACCAATCATAGCATAGCATAGGCCTAGGCCTAGGCAGGAAGCGAGGTGATGCAGGGCTTTAGCGGTGTGGCCAAATGTTTGAGAATGTCTTTCACAAAGTTTGCTGCATTAGTTTTTAGGGTGGCAATTTGTATTAACTCTAGCTTCTGAAGACTCACCAGATGAATTACAATTAATTTCTAAGTCATTCCCTGCAATGACCTCATCACAAAAATAAGCCTGCTAAGGTCATGTCGCTGACGATCTCGTTAGCTCAGGAGAAAACGTTCGAGGAAAAGACAGCTGATATTACTGTCATGCTTATGAGAAGAGCAGACCGGTTGCTGTAAAAGGGTAATAATGCTTTTTTTCTGTTAACCATGGTACCTCCAAGGAAACACATGCAATCATTGCATTGCATCAAAAGGGTTTCACAGGCAAGGACGTTGCTGCTCGTAAGACATCCCCCTCATCAACCATTTACCAAATCGAGCACCATGTCACAAAGCAAAAGTGACAACCAAGTGGCTCCTTGAAAAAAAAATCTAAACTGACATTTTGGGTCCATGGTGAGGAACCTCTCCAGATCTCAATCCCATAGAGAACATGAGGTCAATCCTCCAAAAGAGAGTGGACTAATAAAAACCCAGAAACTCAAAGCAATGATTAGGCAAGAATGGGTTGCCATCATTCAAGATTTTACCCCGAAGCTGATATCCAGCATGCCTAGGCAAATTACAGAAGTATTAAAGAAGAAGTGTCAAAGCTGTAAACATTAAAGCGGGTTTAAACTGGGTGTTTTTGTAAATAAAATGTTAGAACAAACAATAAATGCTTATAATTGCAAAAATCTGACAAAAGCTTATAAAAAATTGTGCCATTCTCAAAACTATTGGCACCAATTGTAATCATAGCTATCATAGTTGAGAAGTAATTCAATAAATAAAGTTCAAACAATGGGATAACTAAAATGGGATGTCATAAAACCACAGCACTGATTATATATAGACTAATGTTTGTTAATTGAGTACAGTAATGGTAAGAAAACAATAATTAAAGGACATCTTAATACCTGTAAAGCGCAATTATAAGCAAAGTGATGTTCTGAAGAGACTGGATATGCCATCGTTTGGCACTTTGTGAGCAACACCTGTAAAGCAAGGCTACATTTAGGTAATTTTGACTCCAGATAGTGCTTCTATCTTGCGCCTGTAATAGGAAGTAGTTTAAAGTTAAGTGGTTTGTAACACTGTGACCCAAGTTAGGTTTAAGCTGTTTTGTTCAACCTCCTAGTTCATACACCTCCCAGATTTAAATTCTTATTTTAGATGATTGGTTTTTAAGATATTTCTATTCACTGTATAAACTGCATTAGACATGTTAACACATTATATTTCATACACTACTTTTGGCACAAAGTTACAGATATTGTGGAAGTGCTAATAACCTTATTATATCACCACAAAGGTGACTCTGGGTCTTGGGATGGGGATAAGCTCCAAGAAATGCATAAGGGTACAGAAAGTATTGAGACCCTTTTAAATGTATCACTTTTTGTTTCATTGCAGCCATTTGCTAAAATCAAAAAAGTTCATTTAATTTCTCATTAATGTACACTCGTTATCCCATCTTGACAGAAAAAAAGACATGTAGAATATTTTGATTTTTGAATGAAGGAGTAGAACCATCTCAAGAAGGATAAGAAAAAATGGACAGCTTGTGAGTTAAATATAAGTGTCACAGCAAAGGGTCGGAATACTTATGACCATTTAATATTTCAGTGTTTCTTTTTTAATACATTTACAAAAATGTCTACATGTCAGTTTTTTTTCTGTCAAGATGGGATGGTAAGTGTAAGCAAATGGCTGCAATGAAACAAAGAGTGAAAAATTTAAGAAGGGTCTGATTACTTTCCGGACCCACTGTATATACTTCACACACACGCACGCGCACACACACAGACATACATACATACATACATATATATATATATACATACATACATACATACATATATATATATATATATGTCTGTGTGTGTGCGCGTGCGTGTGTGTGAAGTATATACATATATATACTGTCAAATTCCAATTGAAAAGTCGAAATAGCATCACAAAACAAAAAAAGTTGGTGCATCATAAAACAGGGCGTACCTGTACATGATTAACCACATTCTCTGCACAAGCAGCACTCTTTTTGTATAACAAGGATCAAGCTGATGGGAAAACAAATGTATAAATGAATGTATCCCATACACAAAGTTTATTGTGGGATTGTGCGATATTGACAGAACTGGATATCTCTGTATTTTTTGTGATTTTGTTGATAACGATAATAAACAATAATTTGCATCCAAAAAGTGTGTCTTAGACTGTACTACTTTGCTCTTGCAAATATTTTATTCATAAACTTATAATGTCATATATACCCTTCATAATCTGCATGGTTGTTAGTTCGCAGATGGTGAAATAGGTCAGTTGCTGTGCTGTCTTCAACGACAATCCATTTCAATCAGCTTGCAGTCCGGTGTCTTTTGAGCAGCATCCGTCTTTTCAAAGCCACGTGAGTGAGGATGAGTCACGCCCTAGCAAAGAAATCTAACCCTGAAGCCTGGAGGCTGGTGGTGTCTATATTTTGTCTTTGTGTGAGGCATATTTAGGTAGAACCCTTCATGCTCTCAGTGCACATGCACATCAGTCTATCCTACTTGCCTAGATGTCGCAGTGAATATGTATACTCACAAGGCGTTTGTTATTAAACAATGTCAGCTCACACATCATTAGAACAATAATTGAGATGTTATCGTTGATGATACATATCACACAGCTGTAGTTTTGACCCTTTTTACCAGAATTTAGTGAATAACCCTCCTGTATGAGATGCTAATCCATTGCAGGGCCTTGCAACGATACATTTAACCATCACTTATAAGCATCTGTATCCAATCCAGAAGTAGAAAGATTCAAAAGTTGCTTCATATACTGTATTTATTATTATGGCAATATTGTATGTCATCAAGGCTGAAAGAAAAGACACTGATGGAGAAGAGAAAACACTGGGCAGCACAGCTATCAATATCTAATTCAAGGTCTTCTGACCCACCCATATGTAAACAGAACATTCAATAATGACTGATGCTTATATGGCACGCCATATTAAATCTCAACAGTACCAAACCCTGAGTTTCATCCTCACCTAAAATCACCATTGTGTCTTGTGAAACTGATTATATGCCACGATATACTGTAACCTATCAGATTACAGCATTTGCACCAACATGTTCTGATTATGGCATTTTGCCGACAAGCAACAGCGAAAAAAGTAAAATACCATATCTAGCAAAGAGCACATTATAAATTAAGAATAACACCATGAACATTTATCCATCAGAATTACTGTATGCTCTAGGAAGATAGACGAATACACCCCCTCTTTATCTTTACAGCATAAAAATACAATATTTCATATTAACCTCTCATACACTTTGTGGTATGCATCATATTTACACGGAAGTCTAGCTACAATAAGAACCTTCCACTGATCTCCCACTAGGCTGTGACTGGGCAGTGAAGGCTGGGGTGGTCAAATTCAAAACTCTGAACACTGAAGGTGTCTTTTGAAGGTAGCCTCGGTATGGACCCCTTTACACACTTTACATTGATGGAACCTGAGTGTGTCCAAGTGCACACAGTTACAAGACACAGGCTCACAAGTCTTTGGTTTGAATCGTCAAAAGTTTCGGCCCAAGAGCAGCTGTAAATATGTCAAGTCTGGGTGCGATTGTGTGTTAGCACCCTCTCATGCCCAGTGTACCTGAGCACCTGCGATAGAAAGTCTCTTGGTCTCCAACAGTGAGGAGCCCAGATGTTCCTCCTCCAGCTCCTTTAGTCTCTTTTCCTCCAAGAAGGCCACTAGAGAATTCCTCATGTCCACCACTTCCAGCATCTGCTGTAAGATCTGCTCTTCCTCTTTCCGCTGCTCTGCCGTCTTCTCCGAATCTACACACACAACCACCAAACACGCGATGTGAATATGTGCAGATAAATTCAGCTTGTAAGTCCTTGCTACCTGAACTAATGGTCTCTGAATTCCCACTAAAATGTATGGGGTATATTAATACAGAACTGTATTACCATCGGCACACAGTTAAGTGATTGAAGTAGCTGATACTTTTGTTTAATGGAAGCCAAAAATGCCTATATCGACAGTATTTATTTTTCTGATCTTCCATCTTGTCTGTAATTATAATTGTCAAGATCTCAGTCTTTAAAGTGAACATACATTAAATGGGGCATACCTATACTATAACCAGTTATCCAAACCACTTACCCATTGTTGCAACTGTAAGCAGATTAAAATTTAAGCAGAGATACATTTCATTAGGTTTGGCTCCTTGCCTCCAGCTACACTCCTGATATTTGGTTCTATTCAGTGGCTAATTAATGACTATTTATTTTTTGTTGTATCATTTAACATTAGAAGAAAAATGTAAGATCGATAAGAGCATGTAAACATGTGCACAGTGGTCCAGGTGACAACTCTAAAAGGTGACAAGTCTTAATTTACGATAGTGGTGATACCCCGCCCACTCACAGGAAGACACTGTGTGAGCAAACACTACCTTAAAGCATTTACTGCACCAGAATCTGATGCGTACAATAGTGACATAGACATCATAAGCGGAGAAATTGATGACAAATTAGGGGCTGGGAGATCGGAGACAGAAACAGTTCTGTAAAAGCATGTAAATGTGCATAAATTAGTTTAAAATAAGATGCATTAAACAAGCTGTAGGCTATTTTACATTGTATGCCATACCTTCAGTGCTGTTCCATGAAATATATAGTAAAATAGTTACAAAACTGTGAGGAGTCACAAAACTGTCATATAGTCCTCCAAGGGGGGAATAATTCCATATTATTACCTATGGATTTACATTCAAGCTGCTTTATGTATAGGTGTTTTAATGCTTTTGTTCAGTTCTGTACAGTTATGTTATGTTCAGTACACAATAGCAGGCACACACTCCTATAAGTGTTTGACTGTATTTTAATAGAAATCACACATCTTACTGGATGCAGGTGGGCATAAGCATATTACTTATACATATGCAGCTTAAGAAATATGTCACAATTGAGTACAAAGTGTTTCATAATACCATCTATCTCCATACAGCGCCTTAGCTCCAGCTCCAGCATGCTCTGCTTGTCTTCTAGCTCCAGCTGCCGAGACCTGGATGGCAAAGATAAAACAAACATTATATTTTCCCTGCACTATGAGGATTAGTATGGGAGCAAGGCTTTTGTGTTCTCACATATAAATATATGCTACATATTCAGCATGTTGAAGGAAGCTTTAAAACATCTCATTAGGCACCACTTTCAGCTTTCCAGCATTAGACGTTTACAATATAGGTTGCCAGGAGCAACAAGAGGGGGAAAGTGGTTTCCTGAAAAGCTTTCTTTAATGGAGAAACAAACATGAAAAATCGTAAAACGCAGAGGCAGATTTTCAGAACTGGTATAAAGCATGTCTAGAAATGAGACTTACGCCACCATGAGATCGGACTCCTCTGAAACCAGAGCGTTCTTCTGTTGGACCAACTCGATCCACTGGTCAATCATACCAGTCGAAGTGTCAGAGCCTTAGAGAGAAGCAGAAATGGTTAGACCAGATATGAAGGCGTAGACTTTACCTGCAGATGAAACCCAGTAAAACCCTGTAAACCAAAGTTTCAGTATTCTGAAAACATTGTCCACTTTTGATGTGAGCGTAACACAGTGATGCTAACTGACCCTTCAACTTGCCTGTTATCTGTGGATTGAACAGGGCTTCGCCTGTCTGACAAGCCTAGCCTCATTTATCTCACATCTAGTTATGTAGCAGACACCCTTCTCCAGAGCGACTTACAACTGATACAGTCGGAGTGTTTAAAGTAAATCACTACACATAAGGTGTATGCATAGAAAAAAAGTTATGCAATATTTTAAACAGACAGTCATAGAGATAGAGAAAAGTAAATGGAGTAAAGGAACTTTGAACACTTATGCCACACAGTAAAATTGTAAGAAAGGTTCTGCAAAGTCTCGAACCTGTGTCAGCAATGCAGCCCTCCGCTAATAAATCGAATTCTAATATCTTGCAGTGCTGCAGAAAAATATCATATCTGTATTGAGCAACATGCAGGTATATGTGTTACAAGCTGAAAGTCGTACCAGCCTGTCCTCTAAGAGTTCTCTCTAAGACCACTCCTTTGTCTTCCAAGTCCTTAAATGTCACCTCAATCTCCTCCAGCCTTCTCTGGATGGACTACAGAGCACACAGACAGCAGGAACACTGTTATTGAGGGGACAAACAATGCAGATTGCAGGTAATACTAGCGCAATACAAGAAACATGCTATATCACTTAATGGATAAACTTCATCCATCCATCCATCCATCATCTACCATTTCCATGTGTCAAAAGTCACATGGCACCCTTTTATTTCGGAAATAAAAGTTAAATGACATATCTGAATACCCCAGCAAGCAATGGGTGAAGGGGCCTATCTTTTAGGCTATGTCCGGAACATAGCCACCATATTGGATGAAGGGCAAGTTTTTCCCTATTAGAAAGGTAGACCAGAATTGTCTCAGAAATTAATTAACGCAATCAGAATTGCAATATCTTTTGTGGTTCAATAGTTATGACCATGGAAATGTCAAAACTTTTGTTGTTTGTCACTTGTAACCGAAGATAGAATTGACGATTCTGATGTCCGCTGTATCATAGCTTCAGACTTCAACAACCGACACCCAGAAAACCCCCCAATTTCACACAGCACTGTAGCATCCCTCATAGCCGAATTCAGAGAAACTGGGACTGTGGATGATATGCCACGTACTGGTCATCAAAGAATGCTACAGATGAAGAAACCTCAACAGCCTTTGTGAAAATTCCAGTCAGTCAATCATCTCTTGTATGTGATTTCCAACAGGATGGGGCAGCCATTCGTCAGTGGCTGGATATTCAATTCCTTGGGCATTGGATTGGCAGTCATGGACCTGTGGAACCTCACACCACTCATCTTTTATCTCTGAGGTCATCAACAAATTGTGTATGCTGAGAAAATCCACAAAAAAAAACCCAGTCCATCAGCCTGGGGGGTCAGCCTGTCAGTGCTCAGACCATACGTTACACACTGTATCAAACTGGTCCGCATGACTGTCGTCCCATGAGGAAGCCTCTTTTAAAGATGAAAAAAAGAAAGCCAGTAAACAGTCTATGAAGACAAGCAGACTAAGGACATGGATTACTGGAACCATGTCTTGTTGTGTGACGAATCCAAAATAAACGTATTTGATACAGATGGTTTCAAGCGTGTGTGGCGGCAACCAGGTGAGGAATACAACGACAAGCGTGTGTCTACAGTCAAGCATGGTGATGGGAATGTCATAGTTTGGGGCTGCATGAGTGATGCCAACTGTGGCGAGCTACAGTTCATTAAGGGGTCTATGAATGCCAACCTGTACTGTAACATATTGAAGCATAGAACGATCCCCTCCCTTCAGAACCTGGGATGCAGGGCAGTATTTCAATATGATAAATAACCCAAACACCTCCAAAAGGACCACTGCCTTGCTGTAGAAACTGAGGGTAAAGGTTCTGGCCTGGCCAAACATGTCTCTAGACCTAAACTCTATTCAGCATCTGTGAAGCTGGGTCTCTATCATCCACCAGCTCAGTGATGTCATCATGGAAGAGCGGAAAAGGATTCTAGTGGCAACCTGTGAAGCTCGAGTGAACCGCATGCCCAAAAGTCAAGCCAGTGCTGGAAAATAATCGTGGCTACACAACACTTTCACTTTACTCAGTTTTCACACAGTAGCTCCCCACAGCCCGCAGCACTCAGGCAGCCCCAAACCATGACATTCCCACCACTATGCTTGACTGTAGACACACACTTGTCTGTGTACTCACCACACACACACACGCACACACGCACACACGCACACACGCACACACGCACGCATGTGTACATGATCCAATAAGATTACTCTACATATTGTTAAAGTTATTAACCAGCATATACTTATTTGTCCTTTTACAGATACATTAGCTGCTTACAGTACAGCAGTTATAAAGACAGCCTTATGATCAGACTGAATTCCGAGTACATTTTGGCTTTTTACTGTGCTCCTTATAAGCACTGGGATGACAATGAGAAGGTGTTACCACTTAAATGAATTACGTGTGCTGCAGCCCCTTAATGTAAGAACTTTGCATAGATCGAAAAGCTACAGTATGTGTTGTTCTATGTTGTTACTCAATCAGTGTAAGGAAACACTGCAGTATTATTGGCTATTTAGTTAATACCAGTTACACTACAATATCCCATATAGCTTTCTCACATATTCCAGGGCTAAACTTGTGCTGTTTTATTTAGATAATCATCGCTTTTTCTCCTTTCTGTGTATGGTTTTAACGTCTTTGCTGATTGGTGTGTGAGTGTACTGTACACATACTCTGTGTACCCGATAGACATACATATATATGTGTATTGTGATCTCATACACAATATCACAATACAGGGCAATAGTCATACTCTGTGTCGTTTCTAACCTGAGCTTTACGCAAACGCTGCAGTTCACTCATCTTTGCTCTTCGCTCCAGAGTCCTCAACTTCATCAGCTCTTGTTTCTCTGCCTTAGACAGTTTTACTGGTACATCCTGAACCCATAGAACAAGTTATAACATTCAGCCACAGGCATGTGATATAAAATCATTCATTATTTAGGTGGTGTAAGTAGGACAGCATTTCACAAAGAGAAATAAACTCACATATTCACATATTGTGAATGCATAAGAACGCATTTGTGCAATATTTAGCACATGCAGAGTGGGGCATGTATACAACTATTAGTTAGGTGCAGCATCAAACCTGGCCATTGTTGAAATTATCCAGAGTATAAGGTTCTTTGTGCTCTTCATTATCATTGTCATTATCATCGTCATCGTCATCGTCATCATCATCATCATCATCAGCATCGACTTCATCACCTATATCTGCCTGGTCTTGCACTGGTGGAATAAAATAAAACAGCTGAAAGCCATTCTGAATGCGTTATAGACCTGAAATGCTGGAATGTGTGTTTATTAACAAATAAAATAACGTCAACCAGACTAAATATGAATTAAATGGGATTCAAACTGCCAGGAAACCTTTTCAGATTATTGGTTAGGTCTTATAATACTGTGCCAATAGCAAAGCAAACACTTCCAATCCACCCAGAGTGCAACTTTTGGGTGAAAATAATTAGCACATCAGTAATTCCATACCTGCTGGATGAACACAGAGCACGCTGAAACGATGCTGCAGTCTGGGTGAGGACAGGTTCCAGGGTGAAAATTTGGACCTGATTTTTCCCTTGTCTCTCTGAGGTTCCTCCTTCCTTCTCAAACCCTGACGCTTCTTCTTCATCCGTAGTTGGCTCCACGCTGCACCACCACTAGAATAGCCCTCCTCTTCCACTCCACCTCCATCCTGTGGCCTGGAGGATGAGGAAGTAGACGATGAGGATGCTGGTGTCTCTGAGTCAGAGTCATGGCTGAAGCTGAGGATGTTCTTCTCCTCAGTTGTTAAGTGTAGCTTTTTGAGTGGTTTCTTGGGTTTGGATTCTTTGTGCATGCCATTCTTCGTCTGGCAGGGTGAGGATTGAGGGTCGTCATCATTATCAGCACTGCTTGCTGGCGTTAACATTGGTGTGGCGAGATTTGACACTCCATGGCTCTCTGTAGCTTGAGGAAGTGAGGAATCTATGTTATGGACAGTGCGAGGTTTGGGAACTGGCACAGGGGAGGGCTTTCGAGAACTGCGTGGTGCTGGAACAGGGGTTTCAGTGGGAGAGGACTTGCCGTTTTGGTGATCAGCATCACGTTGCTTTGACTGGCTCTCTGTAAGTACATCAGGTGTATGGGAGTTTTGGACAGCACTAGATGAAAGTTGGTCCTCAGGGTCTGTGAAGCTGCTCAGCTCTGTGGTTTCATCACAATCAGGATCTATAGAGATTTTATAGGAACTTTTTCTTTTCACAGAGCGGCATGGCTGATTCATCCTCTCTTTGTTTTGTTCCCCTTGCTCCTGATTTTGCCCATTCTTGTTATGCTCCTGGATAAAACACAGTGTTGTACTATACATTCATATTATACTTTCCATTTTTAGTAACATTTAGTAATTCATTTTATACCATATTATTCATTACGATAGGGGAAAGAAGCTATGTTAGAGGGTCAAGTCTAAAGTCTACCTAAAATGCAGTGTGAGTATTAATTAATAAAATAGTTTTTTTTTTAACATATGATCGGCAGATTTTGGTTTTCTATCGGTCTAAGAATTAAAAATGGCAGCATAAAGAAACATCTTCGTTGCTTAAAAAATTAAATTACTTGTTTTCCGAATGTTTTTGGAGTTGTTCGCCACTGCTTAATCCGTTGGTCCACTCAGCAATAATACCTCATTAGTCTCCCTACCCCCTCAATATATGCTAAAAAAAATGGCCGATTCCAGTTACTGGCAGAATGATTGTGCACCTCTATTAAGTATTTACCTCACTCCTCATTTACGGGAGCCATGTTAAGCTTGTAGTCATGTGAGCACTAACCCCAGAATTTCACTGGCTGTGGCATGAAAGGGGAAGAAAAATCACGAAACGATGTACCAAAATACTGCATTTATACTAGGAACCATGCCAAAGTAGGCATTTAGTTTTGATTATAGTTATCAATGCTTAGAGAGGCATAGCAAGCACTGGTGCATGAATTAGGTAAACAATGGAAACTTTAAGCAAAGAAAGTGGTGGAAAGCACAGCGGTGAATATTAATGGGAACTCAACATGATTTTTCCCACATATTCTCCACCATCTCTCACAATGTACACCATGTTCTTTTCTGTATAATTATCCCCTACTTGGAATTTTAATCACACCAAATACAAATGAACACAGGTTACCATTTTAATGCTGTTATTCACACTTTCACTGCTTGACATTCAGACCTCGTAGGTCATGTGCTGTATCTGACATTGTCCCCTGTTCACTATTCCCTACATACTTTTATTTCAGTATCTGCCATGCAGTAACCGCAACTAAATGTTTCTGCTAACTGTTGATCAGTTCTACACATTAGCTTTAGTGGGTTTCCTCATATGAACTGCTTCCATGACCTTTCTATTGGATTAAAGCCAGGACTTTGACTTGGCCATTCCAAAACATTGGTCTTATGTAACCATTTTTCAGTGGAAAGACTTGTCTGTTGGGTCACTGTATAGTTCAGAACTCATTATTTAAGCAATAATGGCAAACTGCATGGCGCCATGCACTAACACAGGCCCAAACCATGATACTACCACCACCATGTGTCACAGATGGTATAAGGTTCTTATGCTGGGCAATGCAGTCTGTTTCCGTAGACAGAACACCTCTAATTTAACCCAATCAGTCCTGGTGCCAAATTGTGTCAGGTTGATGATATCGATCTGTTTTCACAAAAGCTTCATTTACATGATTTCAATATTTTGTACATCAAATAAAAATATAACCTATTTCTAGCAAGACTGAAAAATGAAGAAGTTGAAAAATGATACAGTATTTCTTTGAGCAAAATGCACACAGTGGTAAACAAAAACTAACTATTCTTATATGCTATCGTTTTACATATATTTTCTTGTACTGCTCATAATGCTTTATTTTCTCAAAAATGTGTCTACATATTATTCCATTAATTTTTATTATCTATTTTTAGATAGTTTTATGTTCTCACTGTAAATATTTATTTAGCTTCTGTTTATTAAAGCTATTAATATAAATAACTAGATCACTTAGATTAATTCTTTAATATAACAACCGATGAGGGTTTGAGTCCTGGTCTTGGAACATAATCTTAAGTTGTAAGTTTAATGTAAAAAGCACTATACAAAAAAAATCCCACAAACAGTGGGCCTTTATCCAAAGCCATGCCTAAATGCATCTAACTTCTTTTTCATTGTGCTGTATACAAACTCACATTTCATAATGTTTTCTCTATACTCTCTCACTAGATTACACCATGCTCAGCAAAACACAACCGAATCTGTACCAACCCCTATGACAAAGTTGCAATAGTCCTGTGCAATTTCTTAGAGGAAGCTCTATTTCATAATTAGGTAAGACAGTACCTTCCTCATATACCACTGTGTAAACTTTGTTAGCTTAATATAACAGATTGAAATGGATGGTAAGCAGCGATCATTAGCAGCGATATGATCCATACCTCTTCGACTGCAGATTGATTTGCTTGCTCAAAGTGCTGTTTCTCCTCCGGTGGATCTGAATGCTGCTCGCAATAGAACCTCCCTGTGGACAGAGCGCAAGCAAACAGCTGAAGATAGGACTGGGAAATATGCAAGCATATTTAACCTTTGTGGTACTGTTCTATTTCGGGAGCTATACATGAATGCGACAAATACAACAGCTGTTAGGGTAAAACGGACACATTTGGCTTGAGATGATGTCTAAAATATAATGGAAGTCACAACTTAGTGCAGAACACAGCAAGCGTCATTATATCTGACTACAGTACACTACAGAATACTTTAATTCTCCAGGCTCCAATCCATTGTTATACATACAGTCACAATAAGAATTACTATTATTTTGGTGATAATTACCAAGTGTGGGATTCATTGGGGAATGGGGCATGGTGACATATTAGTTATTACTGTCACCTCAACAGGGACCTGAACTTGAGTCCACATCACTAATAATAATAATAATAATAATAATACACATAACAACCACATTACGTTCTGTTAAACAGGACAATGACTCAAATTAGACACTTTGCAAACATCACCATAGTCATAGCCATTTTTAGAACCATAATATAAATATTAAAAAAATTATTTTTTTACAGGAAAACTGCATGCAAACAACAGGCAAAAACACAAAAAAGTTGAATGCTATCATCCACATCATGCTATCATCGTAACACTCAAGAGGATAACATGATGGACTTGTTAATTTTGTTTGACATAAGCCAGAAATGCATTGTTAAACAGCATTACGAAAATAGCATGAATGATTAGAATATTAATTGGAGAGAATATACAGGTAATGGAAAGACAATCAAAGTGTTATTACTTACATAAAGAAGGCTCATACACTTATGAACACCAGCATGCTACTAAAAAGTCATGGAATGTCAAACAAGTAACTTGCACAAAAAAGTCTCTAAACATGTCGACCGAGTTAGAAAAGGCTCTAGTCTGAATGTGAACTAATTAACAAACAAGCTCATTGATGGTAAGATGGTCACACAAATGACTGATGTTTACTCCTTAACTCCCGCCTTTACACGTGGAACTGTAGTGATGGATGTTGTCTGCTGAGGTGATCAGAAGTTTTACAGCCAAAGTGTCCAGAGGTAAAAGACAGATTCAGATAACCTCAGACATTACAGCATCGATGGATGGGCATTCAATTGGCTGGTTGAAAGTATATTAGCGAGAGTATATATGCTGAAGCACACAGTGCAAAAAGGTCAATCACTACAGACCTCCAAACTTCATGCAGCCTTCAGATTAGCTCAAACACAGTGCGCAAAGAGCTTCATGGAATGGGTTTTCATGGTCGAGCAGCTACATCCGAGCCATATATATATAGTAACAAAGTACCACCCTATTATTACTAATCATAATTAGGTTCAGCTTGCTCATCATGTAAAACACTGCAAATATCCAGATTGGGACCCAACAGTCCTGTTTGTCAAGGACTGGCACATACAATTAAGTAGATTTTTTTAAACACTGCTCACCTGTTTCGGAGTGGAAGGCGTATCCCCCCTGGCGCAGTGTGGTACCGCACTGATGGCATGCAAAGCAACTGCGGTGGAAAAACTTGCCCTCAGCGCTGCCCCTCTCTACCACATATAGTTGCTGATTGCAGAAGTAACACAGCTCACTGCTGCCCACATCAAGGGCAGGCACAGGCTATGGCACAGAACATAACAATCATATTAACTCTGCCATCCAGTCACCTACTGTGTGCTGCATTCAGCATTAACAATTAAAATAAAAATCTTATTCAAAGAAAATTGAGAACTATGCAGAAACATGACATGCAGAACAAAAACTAAACTGTTCATACTGTTACACTCCACCGACATTTGCAGATAATTTCTCTCTGTTGAAAGGTCATTAGGGATCAAACAAATGATCCATATTCAGAAGCTTTATTTTTATGTCTGTGTTGCTCAGCAAGAAATAGCCTTGCACCATAAGCGAGTTGCATGACCACACTGCCTTGCAGGAATCTTTTCGCACCTGGGTCATGAATGTTTCACAAAACACGTGCTCCACTTAGACATTACTCACATCCTTTCTTTCGTCTTCCGCCTTCATGCTTTGTTCCTGTTCCTTTCTCTCGGCTGCCAGACGCTCCTGTGGGACAAGTCACATGACCTCGTTTACAGCTCATGTTACATAACGTGACCAGATGTAAACATCCTTTTATCATCCATTCGCCACTGTCTATGTAAAGTGGCTGGTCTGGTTATGCAAAAATTGGCCGTTGGGTAGAATAAGAAATAATATTATTTTGTACTTAATGGCAATCTGTTTCTTTCACCTGAAAGAGCAATATGATTATTCTGATTAGTTTACTATATAATAAAACCTTTACTTTTAGGGTACATTATGAACAATCTGAATGTTGTCTGTACACCATATTAAATAAATGTACTTACATTTCATAATATACAGCAAAGCTACAGTATGTGGATACTATATTGTAGTGAGTGCTAACTAAATAACCAGAATACACTGCAGTGTTTCATGCACTGACTGCCACATACTGATGTTAAATGTATTTATCATTTAAGATGGGTGAAATTACACTGTAAATCTGCATGCAGCACACTGATTTACTCAGCCAAACCATACACCGCACGCTCACTCACTCTAGCATGGATGGAAGTAGAAACTCTGATTGCGCAACATACTTCCTGTTGTATTAACGATAGCATTTCTTTCAGAACAGACAAAGCATTGTGAAAAGAGAAAGCATTTAACTTGGGTGGCTCTACTGCAAATGTGCAGGCCCTTTTTCTCTGGGGGTTGTGTTGCAAAGACGCAGTCAGTCTTACTCCACTTACTACCACAAACAGAAACCAATCCCCAAGTAGAAACGAATGCCTAACTGTCCACACGCTGTTCTCGCACTGTGAAACCCAGATGCAACACACCTAGCAGGACTGTGGTAGCCTAGCACTTAAGATACTGGACTGTGTACAAGGTTAATTTCCTACCTCTACCTGCCGCAAACGCAAGCACACACGCACGCCCACACCTTATTACCTCGGTACTCGACCACTTTGGACCTCACAGAATTGACGCATTTTGAGGAGAAAATTTGTCAAGTCAAGTCACACGACTTGTTTAGGCCAACACACCATATCACTATTCAGTATACAGTGATTCAGATTAACATTAGCTCTTGCTCACGACTTGTTTAGGCCAACACACCATATCACTATTCAGTATACAGTGATTCAGATTAACATTAGCTCTTGATCACGACTTGTTTAGGCCAACACACCATATCACTATTCAGTATACAGTGATTCAGATTAACATTAGCTCTTGATCAC
>JAUZST010023776.1:0-31428 GCA_034779995.1 Parotocinclus haroldoi
TATATACATAAAGGAAACTGAAGGGGGCAGCACAGTGGCTCAGTGGGTAGCGCTACTTCCTCACAGCAAGAACATCCACGGTTCCCAGGGTGGACCTGCCCTTGCGCCCGGAGTTGGACACCGGTTGGCCCGCGACTCTGTGTGGACTAAGCAGAAAGTAACTGATGGATGGATCTAATCTGAATGAATATCAGAAGTTATACAGAGTTACATTCACAAGTGTCACTTAAAACTGTACAAAAAAAAAAAAAATCACCTTGTGTTAACCATGTCCAGATTCAGCATTGGCTTCTCTGGGCTTGGAGGCATGATGGACCATTACACAGTAGAAACCTTAATTAACCAATACTACAGTTTGCTTTTGCTGGAGAATTCTGGACAATGCTGCCCATCCTGATCTACTGTGAAGGACCACATAAATGTGTTATAATCTATAACTAAATCATAATCTAAATCTATAAGACCAAGAAAAAAACACATCTATTATCCAATAATATAAATAAATCATTAAGTACCCTAATAAATGCTGCCTCAGGACTATAATATGGCCTGAAACCTGACTGAAAATGTTTCATAAATACCGTTACTTTGGAGGTAACATTTACAGTAGTGCTGCATTTCGAAGGTTGCTGAATAGATGGGTGAGGTGATTTAGGAAAAATACAACTTTAGATTTGGTTAGTGCTCATTTATACTCTGTCATGCTATCCCTCCAAGCAATCTTAAATGCCTCAATTTACCAACATCCTTACTCGTGTTCTAAACTCCAAAACTGCTAGCAGTTGTTGTCTAATACATTTGACCTTAGCAGGAGTAACTAATTGGTTGGTTGCAAGCACGAAATGATCGGGCTCCGTAGATGTATTAAGCAGATCTGGAAGGCTGGAAGGTTAATAATAAATTGCTTGAGCTTGAGTATCAGAAGTAATAGTCTGCTTGGTGTGATAACGAGAGAGCGGGTGACTTTTATACTAGTTTTAGGTGTATGTGTAAGTAGAGGTCTTAACTCAAAGAATTAACTACATTTGTCCTGACGAATTTTAAAACAAAACAAAAAAAGGCACAAACAACAACCTGTACTGTTGTACACCTGAAGACCCCGTTTGCATAAAAAAACATCCTCAGTGCCAAAACATGTGTTGTCAGAATGAATGGCAACATTAGTGTTAAATGCTTTACCACCCCACCTTTTGTTTATATGTTGTATGTATGCAAGGTCTGAAATACAGAAACGGATGTTTATCAAGAAATGTTTCCAAAACTCACTAAAATTTGTTAAAAAGGCAATGGTAATTGCAAGAGAAACCATCTTCAAAATTAGGCATTTGCCAAAACGACCTATAATATACACTCAACAAGCAGCAAGTGCTGTGTCTGATCCAATCGCCCCGCTTAACACACACTAACACATGACCACATGTCACTGAAAATAACCTTCCACCCAAATAGTAACTTATCTGTGCTGGTCCTGAACATTAGAAAACAGAATAAAGGGGACAAAGTATGTAGAGAAACAGATAGACTACAGTCTGTAATTGCCGATCTACAAAGTGATTCCATATGACAAGTGGACACTGCTAAGAAGGCTCTCTAAAGTTTGTATTTATATAATTCCACAACATTCCTTATTTACAGAACGTTTTCTTTTTTGTTAAGAATGTTTAACTTATTCATTAAATAGCTGGAGGTATATAATTAGCATTTCTCTTTGATCATTTTTACATATATTTATATCAACCAATTTGTCTACTATTTGCAATTGTATAATCATAATAGAAAGCACCTTAAATTAATTAAATGAATAATCTTAGCACCTTAAATCAGGTGATTTTCTAGATACTACTGGAGTTTTTGCTAGAAGTTCAAAAAGTTAAGGTGGATGGGCAGAGGAGATGAGAAGCGAATCCAGGAGCTGAATTTCCAGTCAAATGACCAAATTAGTGATTAAAAGATTATTATGCGAATTACAAATTTATAAACATTAGCAAATATATTATGATGGAAGTCTGTACTTCAGATGTCCACTTGAATGTAGTACATGCTGAATATTTTCTAATATTTGCATTAAGAAACAAATACACATACAAAAAGTATTTAATATTATTATTCACTATGTTATTGGTTTTCTAGACTGTATCTAACAGCAAAACAGTACAAAATTTTCACTTGGTGTTTTGGTTCCTTATTTGGTTTCACTGTTCATACTAACACATGGTTTGGAAAATAACTGAAACATACAGAAATGGATTGACATAGCCAAAAAAAAATCACCATGGTACTCATAGATGCGGTCACTTGCATACTACAAAGCAGATGCAAAACAAGCTAATGCAAAGTCAGAAAAACTCTGGTGTCCAAATACACATTACAGTCAGGTTCGGAGTTACATTAACAATGACTAAGGCACACGGGTAAACTAGATTATGGTACTACAACAATGTGATTCATAGTTTGCTAGTAACTTTAGTATACATGTATTTTTTATGGCTTACTACATTCTAATATAAATTAGTCCCCTTTATTCGGAATAAACAGAATTAGTGTTAATCTCTGGGAAGCATTTCTGATTATATGTTCCATTTCAATCAATAAGCTGAATAAGGTCTATTCTAATCAAATGTCTAAAGTGTGAGACGCTCTTAACCGGACTTCCCTACACTTGCAAGATACAGCTTACAGTAGTGTAATATGAATTATTAAAAAAAAGGTGATATAATATTGGTCAGATTAGTAAAAAATGGTCCCTGTTCATGTTAGCTTATAAAATATAAGAAGTAACTTTTAACATCCAGTGTAATAGTTTGTAGGAACAAATGGCATTTTGTTGATCATGGCTGGTACCATCTTCTTCCTAACCTCCACCTGAAGTGGTGTTCCCACTTTGCTAAAGCTTGCTTCCACATAACCCATGGCAACATTTTGCTTCAGGCAGGGAGAAGGACATCCGCTGGTGACTTCACCTGGAAGACAGGAAGTGATGGGATACATTCTGAATCAGAGACTTTATATTACAAACCACGATCATGTTTAACAGAGATTTTAAAGTTTGGCAATAACATAATATGGGCAGCACGGTGGCTTGGTGGTTAACACTGTCGCCTCACAATGAAAAGGTCCAGGGTTTAATCTCTATTCTCAGATGTCTGGATCCTTTCTGCATGTCCTTCCCATGTCTCTGTGGATTTCCTCCAGGTACATACATGTTAGGCTAATTAGTGTCTTTAAAATGCCCCTAGTGTGAGAGTATGTGCATTCTGCTACAGATTGGGACTCTGTCTAGGGTTGCTCTTGCCTTGCACTCTTTGCCGGCGGCTAGACTCAAATGCGACTCTGATCAGGACTGAGCAGATAACATGAATGAATGCAAATAAAACAATATACAATCCACTGAAACAGTGTAGTAAAGCAGTATACAATACACAAAGCTCCTATTAGCATTAAAAGCCTTATTTTCATTTCTAAAACCTACTAAGACTAAAAAGTAGGAATCTTAAAAAAACAGTCTACTTTGTCCTTATTTTCCTATACATTTATAGATTGTTTTATAGTCCGTGATATTTTTTCTTCATGGTTTAAATCCATTTAAAGTTTCCATGTGATCCTTATTGAATTTTGGTGTGTGTGAAACACAGAGCAGACTTACAACTTAGGTATTTTTACAATCTAAGCAATCGTGGGTTTAGTAGACGTGGGATTTGAACCCTGTACCTTCTGGTCCACCAGTCTATTCAAACTGGGATATTTTGGAGCATTTACACAGCCCCAAATAAACAAGCCTAGGAAAATAGTTGCCTAAATCACAGTGCCTGCAAAATGTAGCAACGTCTCTTGAACTAAAGCCCGATTTATGCTTCTCCATCATGTTGGCTCAAAGACAACGTGGTCATCTCGGCGCCATCATTTTTTTAATTTATAGTTTTGCACTGATGTCAAAGCGCCGCAAAGTAATTCATCGCTATAATGCTAGAGGGAGTGCCTTAGGGATTTCTTGCAATGCCAACAACAATGCTGATCATAACAGCGTTGAAGCTGATCAATACTTGACCAAGAAAGACTTGGTTGTTGGGTACACGAAAGAGAAGAAGGTGGTCTGTACGGCCTTTGAATGAATTGATACAACTCTAGCTAGATTTTACAAATGGCGTCTTGTATACAGAACGAACAGGAAAACGGAGTGCCAGAAATGATGCAGAGCGTCAACCGTGCTGCGTCAACATGAAGCATAAACCACTGTCACGTACAGAATATGTATACCTTTTAGGGCGTTGAATAACAGCGGCACACTTTTATGTTATGTTCCCATCTGTGTAGATAAAACTGATCATGCTACAAAATAATATCAGGTGGGTGAAAATTGGGTGTTTGTTATTGAAACCATTGCCCATTAAAGTACAGTGTCTAGTCCAGTCATTGCTCAGTGTCTGTGCGTTACCTATGACACTTCCATTAGGGCTGAGTATGGGGGTGTGTTGTCTGACAGGAGGGCCAGTAGAGATCAGTCCCACTCTCTTCCTCTGAGTCTTTGCTTTGATCTGGGGAACGATGATATCAGCTCCAGGAAAATCCCTCATCTGCCGCCGACGCTTACCTGCAAGCAAGCACAAACTATTTATACAATGCCCCTTTTGAACCCTAATGCATAAAGCAAAAGTGGAGCAATGCCAAAGAAGAGATGTTCGGAGACCATACTTGTAAGTTCAACAATTTACAGACTGTAGTACATCTGTTTCTGGGGACGGTTTTCCCTTTACCCCTTGTTTTCTATTTGTCACCACCAGCACAGATCAGATACTAATTGGGTGGCGGATCATTCTCAGCACAACAGAAAACAGTCCATCAAAAAACATCCAGACTCCAGCATCCTGTGAGCACTAATGGAGGATTAGAGAATGACACAAGCTGCGTAACAACAGAAGAGCTTCTAACTCTTACCTTACTTCGAAAAGTGAGGCAAAAATGTAGATATTGAGACAATACACAGTGAGTGAACTCTTGTAAGTGAGTGCTTAAAAACCCCAGCAGCACCACATCACTGCCACCAACATCAGTGCCACTGCAGTGCATGAGAATGATCCACCATGCAGGTGCACTGGACTATTAATTACTCTGTAATTAATTGCTCTGTAAATTTCAGAAGATACATTACATGGGCATTTGATATGAAGACATACCTATAGTCCAGACAAGGCTTGCTTCCACGGGGGTTGTTGTCTCGTCAATGTCATTACCATATAGACATAGTCCTGCCTCCAGCCTGAGGCTGTCTCTTGCACCAAGTCCAGCCAGTTTCACCTCACTACTGGCCATAAGCTTCTCCACCAATTCAACTACACTCCCCTGTGGAACTGAGATCTGAAGGAGACACACATTTAAAAAACAATGACACAGGACCATAGGGAAACAATACACTAATAAGCACAGATTTGAACAGACCTGAATACCCATCTCACCAAATGTTGGTATTAGTTGGTACTTAATCTGGCATTTGATTAAATCAACAGTGGAGGAAATGGACAAAATATTCGAAAAGAATGCAGTGTATGGTCACAAGTTACTAGCGTAAAAGCACTGATAAGTGAACTACAATGAAAGTAATGATGAATGGTAAAGTGCGTTTCTGATTATTGCCGCTTGTTAATGTATTTTGACTACTCATTCGAATATTTAAATTCTAGTCTTTAATTTAGATTTGAATAGCAAAAACTGAAATGCACCTGTTTAATTCAACACGGTGTTGATTTTGTATGTGAGCACACCTGTATTTTAAATTCTGTTAAATTCAGGATTCATTATATTCATTTATCTTCTGGTATTTATGTACAACACACACCTCAACGCCATCCTCTCCAGTATATCCACAGCGGGTGACCCTACAACCCTTGATTCCAAACACTGGTGTCAAAACACTAGTCATGAAGGTCAGCTTACTGAGATCATCACACACCCCCTCCTGCAGTACTTTAGCCATTGTTGGACCTTAACACAGAAAAATATAATAGAATAGACGTGTTCAACAGATACAGATACAAATGTTATACTGCTCACAAAAATTAAGGAATATTTCAAAATGAACATGAAGAGGAACTTCAGACAATAAGAACTGCTGGACAATCTGATCCTCTCCATACCCAATCACTGTCAGTGTGTTTTGGCAGCTTTGGGTGAACATACACCCTACTGACCAGTCAATGTGTGGCACTCCTGTCCAGTTTAACATACTCCTGTTCACCATGAATATGTCACTTGCTGCTCAATTACGATACTTGAGTTTGCATCTCATTTGCCTAACTGAACAACTTTTTTGTCTTTTAATTAGCTTTTCAGATGAAAATAAAAATCAAATGCTTCTTTTTAATCGCCTCATATTCATTCATATTCCCTAGTTATGATGAGCAGTGTATTTTTTTATACAGATTTATGCATGAATCCGATTTCCAGAACACAGTCATACATATCAACAAATCCACTGCCCAATCTTACCCTGTAAAGCAATTAGACTCTCCTCCAAATACTCCAAATCAGCATCATGACCTGCAGCTTTAAAATCATGCAGCTTGGCCTACAAACACACACAACTGCAAATAAATACTTTTTTTTAATGTAAAAATTGGATGAAATCTGGTTCAGTTAGACTAACAATGTTTGTACTCCAACTAACAGTAGAAATGCAAGTTTAAGCAGAATAACTCCTGACCATGTCTGCAGCATAGTTCAGCCAGAGCACAATGTGCAATTTGTTATTATTTTTAGAAAACTGAAAGTATATACTTAAATATATTTAAATAGAAAGTGATGTTTTCCCCCACTTAAAGTTATAAATAATCTATTACAGGTTCTACATTCCAGGTACGCAACATATTTTTTACAAAGTTGGAACAGGAATATTAGCGCTCGTAATGAGGTAATAAATAAACAAATAATGATATGATTTCAAACAGGTGATAACCACAAGCTAAGATGGGCAGAGGATCTCCGGGTTGTCAACAAGCACGTAAGAACATTATTAAAATGTTAAAGACTTGCAGGGAACATACTTTAATTTTGATAGGGACAAACCCTTACTCTAGCACACCTTAAGATGACCATACATCATAAGAGAAGCACAAAAATAGCACACTGTCCAATAAATGCTTTTACTCATTATACTCCCAGAGACACAAAAGCCTCAATGAATGTTGATTAGGCATGTGGTTAGGGTTTCAAATCAGCTTTTACATGCTGTTTGGGTTTAATGAATGAATAGCACATTATTGCACTAATATTTCACAATATATGTTTATGTCACCAATATATCTGATCATTTGCTACACTAAAATGTTGACTTCCATCAAGGTTAAAATCATAATCACTTTGATAAACATTGCCACATTGTAAAATTGAATAAAAATGAATCGTGTTTAGTCTTAAAGCATTTGCCTGTGATTGATATGATTAAAACAGATCAGTGTATCCTTCTGTCTCTGACCTCCATGTGAGCAGAGTCTTTGTCTGCACAGCCAGCATTGGATACCACATACAGATAACCCATATCTGTCTTAGTCACTATCAGATCATCCATTATGCCTCCTTTATCGTTGGTAAAGAGAGACAGGGTGCCCTAGAAACACAAATCGGAGAGAAATGCTTGGCTTTCCATAATAAAGTGAGAAACATACACATTTAGAAAACATAACGTTCGCTTTTAGGGAGGGATTTTAATGGTATAACCATTAGATCTGCTTTGCATGCATTATTTAATTACTGTTAAGTTGGTCGGAAACCAACCAACTTCAGACTTGCTATGCACTGCGACATAATTAAATCAAAGCACTAATCATCCTGAACAGTAGAACTCAAATGTGCCTTATTAAATTAACATTAGTAGCTGGCTTTCTGAATGCTTTAAATTATATTTATGCAATTTCTAATCTATATTTATAAAAAAGTAGGCATACACTATGTGGCCAAAAGTATGTGGACACGAATGATATATTCCATATGCACCTTGCCTTTTTACTGCTGTTAACTGTATTCACTCTTGTAGGAAGGCGTTGAACTACATTTTAGAACATAATGTCATTGATTTGTTATAATTTAAGCACGAGCATTAATGAGGTCAAGAACTGATATTTGGTGACAAGGCATGAGTCTAGTTAAGCAGGTGTCCATAGGTGTTGGACAGGGTTAAGATTTTCATGTAGTCTAGTAAAATTCTTAAGAACATAGTAAAGCTGCATTAACAACTTTACTTTTGTACAAGTTTATATCAGAAACAGTACAAAGTATGCATGTTAGGTTAATTGGTGTTCCCAAAGTGCCCATAGTGTGCAAGAGTATGTATCACTTAGACTATTGAATGTTTGGCAGCTTTATTTTTTTATGCACAGTTGCTCAGATATGACTGATTGCCAGTCTAGAAACGCCCCTTGCTGGCAGATTTGGGTTCCAAGTCTGATGTAGACAGCTACAGGGAGCCAGTGTAGGCAACACGAAAGCAAAATGACAGGCGAAAACTTGCTGCCGTTTTAGTACCGTAATTTGAAAAAAAAAACGTTGAAAAAAAACGTTTGACGCTTGCATTTTAAATGAACTTTCTGACCGTACACATTATCTGCAAGAGAGATCCAGAAAGGAATGGCGAGCAACATGAGCAGAGAAACAGGTCGAATCAAAGTCCATTGAGGATTCTTGAATTATCTAAGGGTGTCATAAATGAGTGCTCTCGATAGATGACCAGACCTTAACACAGATACATGGCTCCAGGAATGGAGGGTCTTGCTAGCGTCTAAGGTAGCTTCATATGATGAGCTGCCACTTGCCCACGCACACCCTAAGGATTTCCCAAAAATGTCTCTGCCAGATTGCATTCTGCTGAATGTGTCACTTGCTTGTTTTAACTCAAACTCTTAAAAAGTTAAACTTAATTTTCTGTAGTTTTTTTCAACTCAATCAACAACACATACTTAACTATTCATAATGAATATTGGTGTAACGGCCCAGCTGGAACATCTGTAGGCAAATATACCACAGGATACCATATGAAACCAGTATGCCTCAACCCAACCGCATCTGGTCTTGTACTCAGGCTAAACCTCAGCCCACAACAGAGTATGAGAGATACGTCTTTCAATTGAATAGTTTTAAACAAAGCGTATGCTATCGCTCTAAAATTGTTTCATTTGGAAGCTTGAACTTAACTCCTTCTCTGCCTTTATAATGTATTAAACATATCAAAAACAAGACCATTATTCCTTGTTCACAACATTTTAATGAACGTTATGCATTCTGGGATTTTCTCTTGCAATTTCACAATGCCAGATGCATCAATCATTCTACCAGATGGCAAAACACAATTAATCATTCACGTGTTTTCACTGCTCCAGACTCCTAGGGTAGTGTGCTTCACAGTACTCATACTACTTAATCAACATTTTGCACAATAGTATGCACATGAAGATCTTAGGCTCATGTGTGGTGCTCTGAAGATCCCTAATAATTATTGTGCTGATATTACCCACAGACACTAACCTTCATTTAGACTTGCAACCAAGAACAGTTCAGGACCTGGAAGTTCTGATCTGTAGGCTCATGTGGCCTACCACTTGTTAGCTAAGCTCTTGCAACTAGGCATTTCCATTTGGCTATACCAGCAGGACATAACTGTTACAAACTTAAGTACTGGAAAGTCTGTTCAAACATAGACAAACCACCAGTGCTTGCACGGCTGTCTGCTTGATCTTATGTGTTTGTTAGCAAATGTGTCCTTATACCTTAGGCCACGTAATGAACATGAATATTAAAAAGATCAATCGTTAATATCCATCTCTGCATCTTTAAACATGTAAGGATAACGTGGGTATGTGTGTCAATTACCTGGTTGTCCTTCAGTTCTGCAATGTCTCCAACTATTATGGACTCCATGAACTTTACTCTGTCCTTCCCATGGACTTTGGTCTAAAGGCAACACACTAATCTTGCTTATGAAACAAACTTTGCAAAGCTGAGGACATTGATGATTGTACAACAAAATAACAAATGCACAGCTTTCATATTAATGCAATAAGCAACACAGTGTCGAACCTGCAACATGTGGCTGACGTCAAAGATGGAGCAGTGCTGGCGTGTGTGCAGATGGGAGTTTATGTGGCTCTCTGTATATTGCACAGGCATACTCCATCCAGCAAACTCCACCATCTTTCCTCCCTGAGCCTTATGGAACTCATAGAGAGGAGTCCTCTTCAGAGTCAACTGTACAGAGAAACAGAAAAGTGAGGAAATTCCTATCCAATACACACAAGTATAATTATAATTCATTTAATACTATAATACATCAACATTACTATGACCACTTCTACTTCCCCACCAGTTTCATGCCATGTCCCCTAAGCACAAAGCAAACAATTCATACTGCTATGTTTTTTTTTAAACTTAGTACCATGTCCCACTGTGCATTTATTTCAAAAGATTTTTTATTTATTTATTTCATATTAATTTGAACAGCTGAAAAAAGGCAGCTTCTTTTAGCTCCTACAAACCTTCTCAACAATTGAGTTTACATACACATAATAATCTGATCATAGTCAGTTTTCTGCAGCGGTCTGATTCTTCAGTTGGTCATGTGCACGGCATGCTGTGATCTTAGATTCATATTAAGAAATCCTATAAAGAGAGCCGTTTTTTTTATCCCAGTAATTCGATTTCTCATAACATATATACCAGTTACCCGATTTCAAACAGTTTTCCCAGTCCGTGCATGCACACAGCCAAACCAATACAGTTGGCATGTCCACTTATTTTGAAGACTTGGCTTGATTTGTGCATGTACAAGCTGACCTGGCAAGTGTTGGTTTGGCCAGTACAATAAAATACAATAAAGAGATCTGTATTTTAACTCAGTAATTGGATTTATTTCTCCCATAGTATACATGTACTAATCACCCAATTTTTAACGGTTTTCCCAGTTCGTGCATGGATTTCCAGGTCCACTTATTCTTAAGATTCGGCTTTTTCCATTACCAATTTTTTTCTCGTTGGAATTCTCAGGAATTAAATGGTAGCAAAATGGCATATTATAAACCTATAAAACTTCCAAAACTATATTAAGTCACATATTTCTGTGAGATTATTAGCAGGTTGCAAAGTAGAAATTCAATTTCTACCCAAGTCAAGTAAATCTTCATTATTTCCTCATTATCTGATTACATAAATGCATGTATGCTCGAACGGATTACTGACAAATTAAAATTTTTAAAAGAGTTATCTGAATATTAGGTGCATGCAAACAGTCAGTGATTTCAATATTCACTAACAGCAGGCTATCCCAGACAAGGAAATATCCCCTAATTTTTGTGAGCAGGGTATTTTTAAAAAGCCAGAAAGTTTGGATAATAAATACATATGTTTGGTGTCATATCTGTGATTTGTTTATATGCTACAAAGTAAAAAGCTGGTTGATTCCATAATGCTTGCCAAGGGTAGCACAGTTCTACAGTTATTCTGTAAATGTAAACCCACACTTTGTACTAATATTAGACATAATACCTCACGGAGTACAGCAAACACAATAAATCATTATATGTCAAACCTCCCATCTGTGTGAAACCTCACACACACAATAAATATCAAGCAATCATTAAGAATTTATAGTGAGAGAATATTGCTATATAATGTCTCACAGCTTCCTCATTTTACTGCAGACAAAAAGCTACCCGAGTCCTTTTCTCATTAACGTGTTCCTAGTTCATGCATTCAGTGCATGATGCAGCAGCTGACGGAAAATGAGGACAGATGTCACTTTAACACGCCTGAATAATCAGAAAAGCAGGACACCTTTGGATACAATGTTACTCAAATGGAAAAGAAAGCCCTGCATTTGCTACGGAAATCTCTCAAACTGTTGAGAATTTCATTAGAAATGATTTTTCTGTGAACAGATATTACCGCATTGACACATGTACAGCTCAATTACGCGGAGAGATATTTAATTGCAATTAAACTGTAGGCTATAAGTTCTACTATCTCAATCTATAACGTGAGGTATTTTATTACATTAATCCACTATAAGAAAATGCTTGAACCAGGGTGTCAAGTACATGCTGTTCTGATTCTTACCTTTGTCCACATCAATCACTTTCTATTAATACACATCCATACCTTATTCTGATGCAATAACTGGCTGTCGTTTAACACGCTTACAAAATATGTAATACAAGTAGGAAAGGCAGAGCCATGCCCAATCCACAGATAACGAACAGTGAGTGTATATGCACTACATGCCGCCTTATGGGTTCAGCACCCTTTTGCCTTCAGAACGGTCTTAATTAATTGTGGCACAGATTCAACAAGGTTATAAAAGCACTTCAACATGGACATCAGTACAGTACTTGATTCAGATCTTTTGGCTGATGCGAATCTCCACACCAGTGCACCACCGGTCTTGTCATTCCCTCCTGCCCTCTGGCATCAACAAGGCATTTTAACCCAAAGAACTGCTGCTCACTGGATATTTTCTCTTTTACATGGCTGTACGTGAAAATCCCAGTAGATCAGCAGCTTCTGAAATACTCAGACCAGGCCATCTAGCACCAAAAACCATGCCACAGTCAAAGTCACTTTTATCACCCCATTCTGCTGCTCTGTAAGGCAGTCTGTTTAAAAGCTGTTTTAATGAAGTCTACAGTCCTAGATGTACTGAGTTGCTGATTAGATATTTGTGTAAAGGAGCAGCTGAACAGGTGTAAAGTTTGCAATGTGTGTGAGTGCAGAAATATTAATGCACAAGAGCATGAATGAATGTGTAGGTATTGGTGCAAGTAAGTGTTTTGTGCTTTACGCTTTACTTTACACTGCCAGCATTACATAAAATGATTCAAAACAGCAAATACTAGCAAATGTTGTGGTGTGGACAACAGTGCACCGGTCAACCAGCTGTACCAACTTTACAAGCAAGATAAACAAGCACCAGGCCAGCCCTAACCAGCACAAACCGGCATGGAACACGGAACTCGCACGGGTTATTTTACCGTTATCCAAAGCACAACACATGTATTTTTTTCAGCGTGGTACACCAAACGATAGCTTGTAATGCAGGTACGATTCACATGTACGACACGGACTACAGTCGTAACGCTGAAGTGAAGTTGCAGAGTAGTGTACTCTACAGCAGCGGTAGGAATCGTGTGGAACAACGTAAACCTGTGATAGGAATCTCCTAGTTGATGCTATTCTGCATTTTCATACGACTCTGGAACTTTTAGCCACATGTGACTCGTATACCTCTGTGCTCGCGTTCCTCTCTTGCCCCAATGCAGCCTTAAGAAATCCACCTGCCACTCGGTTACAAATCCCATAACGACCTGGAACCATCACTCGAGGCAGCATATCTGTTCCGTTCAGGTTTCAGATCTGCAACGCTCCAAAGCAACTCAGCATGGATCCAGCCTGAACTCGTTTTGGACTCCGATCTTGTGGAATCGGGCTTGTGTAAGTTTAACGAGAATTCTGGGATACGTAGTTTTCCTGATCTTCCTTCCCCGGACGAGTCGAGTTGATGTTATTTATACACTGTTCCTTAGAAGTAATGAATTATCCCCTGTTTTTGCGAGTAGTGTTCTATGTAGAAACTATTAGGCTGCCTTATATTGCACTAATACATAAACTGACATGCTTAAAACATACTACAAAAATAAAAACAAAGTATTTTAAATATGAAATATTTAGTATTTTGGATGCTGGTATGCTAGTCAAAAATCTGAACCATGTAAGTTCCATGTTCCATATTGGTCCAAGTTGATTAAAGCTTTACAGCATTAAGCAGGCATGTCTGTCATGTTTAGTAGATCCTCAGAGTACTCCTTTGAACACCAGACAATACTCTCAGTCTAGTCCAGAGTTCCCTTCCCCTCCTGAGCTGTTGGAGCATTTTCCGAATCTCTATGAGGCTGCCCATAAGTCCTTCTCCATATCCTCTACAAACTCCTACCATGCGCTAGGTTTAGCTTCATCAACTGCCAAAGTCGTAGTATTTTTGACATGGCAGTACACATCCTCAGGAGTCAGAAGTTCCCCATGCTAGCCAAGTTAAGAAATATTGTTAAGATGTCACGTTATCCCCATGGGGGAATAGGACAGAACTGTTTTTTAGACTAAATCAATTGAGAGATTGCTGTTTAATATATATATATATATATATATATTGCGTAATGCAAGAAATCACAAGGGGGAAAATCCTACCTATTTAAAATACAATATATAATTAATTTCATAATTAAATATGTATTGTATTAGTTTTTTAAAGAAGCAGTATGTTCAAACTACTGTATAATTGTGTGTGATTAATGTTGTTAAACCCCACAGTGACATTTAGCATGTTTAAGAGAGTCAGTGCGATGAGCAAAGCTGTATAAGTGAGTATCAGAAATTGCTTACTACAATTAGAAACTTTAACTACAGGTTAGGGCAAGGTAATAGCAGTATGGTGTGTAGAATGGTCTGTAGGCATAGGTGTGTAAGTGTGGACGCCTCACATAGCAAAAATGCATGATGTATTTTGAAAACAGTATAAAAACCGCTATAATATTACTGAATTTTAACCTGTGTTTTTAATTTTGACAGCCCAGTTACAATGCGAGTATATAGCATGTTTGAATGTGTAGATAGATGACAGTGCACACATTCCACAACGCGAATGGCAGAACATTCTATGGAAACACAGACTAAACCTTACAGTGAGATATTTATATAAATAGCCAGAGCTCTTCGAACTGCTGTTCGAATTACCTAAACTACCTTACATTTTAGCCCATTTTATAAAACACTGAGCACATCTAACTGTGAATGTCATTAAATTTAAGAAGCTCTAAATGTAGTATACTTTGAAACTGGGGGGACTGGGAACAGCTGTGCCAGTGAAGTCTGAACTTCGTTTACTTGCCTAGTTCATCTGATTGACTAAATGTCATACGGCAAATGAAATTTCACTATTGACATGTGATGAGTGCTAATTAAATTAAATTAATTTAAAAAGTCTCACATTCTTGGTATATCCTATACAGCCACATGATTCTGCAAAGAATAAACTGGATCCTTTTCTCATGGACTTTTTTTTCAGGTTTTTAGTAAAACTAAACTCAAATGCATAGTTTTACATAACATTTTCATTCCGTGTTTTGATCAATCGCCGTTTACACAGGGGATTTTTATTCTTACTAAACCATGGTTTGGTCCAGAATCTATTAATATATGCCACATGGTCTCAGACTTACTGTGGCTATTTTGAGTGTGGGAATGCTGGACCGCCCATGCAGACTGCTTGTTTTGGTGATAGGAGACAAGCTGAAAATGAATTCATTCCTACTATACACTATTATAAAACATACTCTTTCTGAGGTTTCTTAAGGAATAAAAAGTCTTACAACAAATAAGATTTCATTAAGGCTAATTCCTAGTTGAGTGTTGGAACATTTACATTTTGCTGGTAGGTATAAGGGACTCTTTGTCTGCGATTAGAAACTGGTTTGGACTGCCAGTTGGTTAAGACAGGTTATCAAGGATGCACTCGCAAGGTAAGATGATGAACTGGAAAATTTGCATGCTCAGACTTTGAACATAAATTTCATACATTTATAGGTTTTGTTTGGCAGGCTCAGAGCCAATTGCTTGGATAAAAGAAACATTAAAACAATAGTGTAGTAACGCATTTCACAAAAGGCATGCACTGTACTTACACATTAAATATAGAATACAGGATTACAGAGTGAAATATAGAAAATATTTTTTTACTTGATTCAAAAAGTGCTAGAATGTTTTTGTGAAAATTAAATGACAAAACTGTAATATCATTGTGAATAGGATAACCTCGAAACAATGCTATTCAATCAATTGGGCGCTGATTTACAAAAAATATGATAACTGAAAAAAATAATTGGACCTTTCCCAACCATAAAAACCTTTAATTACATACTTATATAGCCTTTCTAAATAGCTGCTTTATTAGAGAGCAAGATTAAAATCGGGGACTGTGAAGGCCCCGAACTGGGACCCATCCTCCTTCGCTTTATAAATAAATTTGATTTGATAACTCATTTGAAGTTACTCGGAGCTACTCCTATTCTAATGTGGATTCACACTGAATTTGTTCCACAAAGAACTTGCTAAGATCAAACTGAAAAATGTGAGACAAACTATGAGAAACTTACTGAGTACAGAACCAGATTAATTATAAAGTCTGACAGCAGCTGTTATGAATGATCTCCTCTAACAATTGTGTTTGGGTCATGCAGGAACTGAAAGTCTTCTTATTAAGACTTCTTATTAAAAGTGTCATCGGGAGGGTGGGAGACAACATCCATGAAATATAGCAGTTTATCCTACTTTCTCTTCTCACTTATCCCAATAACCTGACTAGCCTTTTTGATCTGTTTGTTGAGTTTCCTGGAAACTCCAGACTTAATACCCCTGCCCCAACACACTTTTAGTTCGTTGACTATTGCTATTGGTAGAATCACAGATCGGTAATACACATGCAAAATATTGTTGGCCATGTCCTTTGCTGTAAACTAACTTTCTGTTGGTCTATGTGCATGTCAAGGTATTTACAGGTCTCCACCACCATAGAGAAAAATTATTATTATTATTATTATAGAACACCAGTTTTATTCAGTTAACAGTGACTGGACAATTCGGCTTTAGGTGAATTAAACTTTTATGGTCCATCTCCATTATGTTTAAAGAATCTCCTGAATCAGTTCACCCTATCCCACTCTCTTAGTTCAGTCAAGGCAGACCTCCTAATAATTTTTTACTCAGCTTAGAAACTGTTTGTCCATAAACTCTGGAATGTTTCAGATATTTTTGGACTTTCAGCCTGATAAGTGTGTTTGCCCTGCTGTTTTTTAGATGTTGGGTCTTTTATTTTTCTATTAAGAAACATGTAGTTAATGCTTAAAGAAATAAAAGTTATGTCAGTGACAACTGTATATTGCTGCAATTGTAATTCATGAACATTGTCAGTTATATTGGCTTAATATGTAAGATACTTTGAACTGTTGGACTTGGTCTTTCTAAATAGGAGTAACGGTCAAGCTCTCTTCAGCTCCTCCCCCAGAATTTGTGTGGATCAGTGATAAAGACATGACTGAAATTGAACTGCACTCTGTGGACTCCATTAGTGACCTGCATCGCACACATACCGAGCAACACAGCAAAGGTGTGTGCTTCTTTGAATCAGTAATTAAGAACCTATTCTGGAGTCCCTATTCTTATCTGTCCCTTATATAGCAAAATAAGACTGAAAAATACCTGTGCTTTTTGTGTTTTGTGCTTTCCCTCCAAACTCTACACATAACTATCTATCTCTCAGTCGTCCGACCACCGCGGCCACAACCTCCATCTTTTAATGGCAACCCTCAGACAATAGACAGACCAGTTTCCTGCCAAACAGACCATCGAATGAAAAGGTCTCATTTGAGTCCATTTAGCAATATGTGCAGTGCTAGGTGGCACTACTCTTTGATTTGTTTGACTGTAATTCTGATCCTCCTCGCCTTCATTCTCATCATTAGTTTCCTAGGTATGATGTTTTCAGTTTTTATGTTGTTTCATTTCTGTATCAATGGCGTTAGTACAACTCGAAATCAGATTATTGAGATAGTATGGAGAAAAAAAAAACCCAAAACAGAACAAAAAAAACATTCTATTACTTTTATTTTGTTGTAGACAGAATGAACGGAAGGTATGTAATGTTTGTTCAATTCAATCAATTTTATTCCCTTTGTTAATATACATCAATTTCTGCATTTCAGGCTTGCCATACATTCCAAAAAAGTTGGGATGCTGGCAATGTAGGGCTAGTAAGGAGATTAAAAAAACCAACAACAAACAAACACTCCACCCCCCAAACTAAGTATTAATGTGAGTTCAAACAATGATGTGACAAACAATGACTAAACCCCCGCCCTTGTCTGTCTATCTCTTTAAAATTAAAAAAAAAAGGTTTTTTTGGTCCGGATAGAAAAGGCCTTTTAACGAAACATTTGTAAGACTGGGCCACACTAAGCTGCAATTATGCTGCATTGTTCATGAACCCTCATTTTAAACCTTGGCTTTAAACTTCCTTAATACACATTGGTTGATGAACTTGCTACTCTCTTGTATATTGCTCTTACATTTGAGTTCCAGAATCATATACAACAACAACAATAAGCAAAGCTCCAAAAATGACTATTTGGGAACATTTGTATTGATTTTTAACACACGCCACACACACCATACACACACACAACGCGCATATCACACGCACAACACGCAAAACAAAAAATATGAACACAAATCAACACAATTTATTTCAGAGCACAAGTAATAACTGTCAATTTTGCAAGCACATCCACTACATTACACCGTACATTGCTAGCAAAAGCATCCTGCTTATCCCCTTCATGTCTTGGTCAGGATCAAACAGTAGAGGGTCAGGTGCCTTACCCAGAATTCACTGTGAACAGTCAGAGATATTAGACCATGAATTTGAGTGTGAACATTGAAAATGTTGCTTTACAATCAATGACTGTGTATGTGTGTTGTTCATCTAGTCCAACAGAGCAGTGCTCTACACCGGCTAACTGAGGCAATGAAGCAAAGGCAGGAAACAACAGAAGAACTCTCGCTACTAATTCAGAATCTTCAGTCTCAGTGCAGAAACCACACAGGCTCACAGACTTTTCACTGATCCACAATGTATATTTTAAGAGTAATACATGACACTATGAAGATTAATCAAAGTTCTTAGGTGTATCCTGAGATGTCTTTGGATCGAATTGTATCAGATTATATAGAATCTGTTCACTTAGAACATCTACATGATTACAGTTTCTTTAATCTGCAGTGGTAAAGTACAGTTGATTGAGTTTGTACAGCATGTTCAGTAGCTTCTGGTTTTACAGAAGTCCTTAAACTCCATGTAATCTGTGGCTGAAGTAGACCCAGTACCCGATATCAGTACGAAATGTAGAAAATTAAAGATTGTAGAATTGTAAGAACTTAGAGTCTGTCCATGACATAAACTGTTTAGTAAAATATTGCACAAGTGATTATTTGATACATAATGGCAGTGTGATTACTGGGTCACAAGTAGGAACGTTTTGCTTAAATAAAGAATGAGAAATGACTGGTGTTTGTGTTGAAACAGATTTGCTACAGTCCACCTATGGAACTGAGCTGAAATGGACTTAAACTAATCAAAATAAAATGTGATTGCATATGTATTCATGCAACTGCTGTGAAATGAATACATTTGCATTCAGTCGTTTGACAGACGCTCTTATCCAGAGTGATTAGGAAACATGCAAAAAGCTGAAGGAACTATGACGCAAGTACTTGATGATCTATAACTACTCATTACCAGTGAGAATAAAAACAAATGCTACTCGGAGAATCAAATGCAAGCTTTAATTTGTCAACAATGTCACATATAATAACATACTAAGAGCCTGAGAATATGTCAACAAAAATACAGTGCTTTGTAGTGGAGAGATAGAACATGAAGGAACATGCATGGCTAAAGCAATGCATTAGCCATCCGTAGTACAGTACTCTGAATCATTGAATAGGTCCAGCTTTGCATGATTATTGTGTTTGAGCGCACACCTAAACAAACATCGTGAAGATTAAAGAGTCATTGAAACATGTCAGGGACAAAAAAAAAAGTACTTCTCAAGACTGTATAACAAAAGGTATACCAAACATCGAAGATTTGTGACAACTCAGAGGACCAAAAGCTGTGCACATGACAGTAAATAAAGCTATACAGGATAAGAGCAAGCATAAGGGCCTTTTGGGAAAACTACGCCATTTGAATTTAGATTTGGACACAGCAATCTTCTGAAAAAAGTTGAACCTTAACATTTTGGTATTGTTCGAATGAGCTTTGTATGATACAAGCTAAACACTGCTTATTATTATGAGAACACTATCTTCAAAAGGAAGCATTGTGGTGACCACAGCATGCAATGCCAGTGGTATTCAGCTGCAATGGCTAGAATTGAAGGCAAGAACCAAACTGAAGGTCAAATACACTGCTCACAAAAATTAGTACCGGTAGATATTTCAAAATGAATACGAAGAGGATCCCACAAGAACTACTGGACAATCTGATCCTGTCCATGCCCCATAACTGTCAGTGTGTTTTGGCAGTCTTGGGTGACCATACACCCTACTGACCAGTCAATGTGTGTCACTGTCATCCAGTTTTACATGCTTCTGTTCACCCCCATGAATATATCACTTACTACTCAATATGAACTCTTTGACTTTCTTTTGCTTTTATGATGATCTTGTTTAATTAAATATAATCAAATGCTTCTTTTTTAATCGCTTCACATTTATTTGGAAATATTCCCTAATTTTTGTGAACAGAGTACAAAGCCACCCTCAAAGTAAACCTGTGCTACACTGCAGTAGGCCTAGGACTAGGGCAAGGGTACACATTTGAGGACTGATGCTGACTAATGATACTGACAAAGGTACATAGGATTATCGGACCCCACTGTATGACCACAATCTGATTGAGTTGGTTGTCCACCAACTGCCTCTAACCAATCTGACAAAAATCAAGCAATTTTGACAGGAAAAGAAGGCAAAAAAAAAAATCTATATTTTCCACACATTTTTAACGTAAATTTGTGTATATTTCTTGATGCCACTATCTGTTTGGCTGGGAGATGTTCTAGGAGTTCCAATATTGAGCGATACTCCTGTAACTTTGCAGCAATGTAAACCAGAACAAAGCAACAACACTATAAAAGACTGCTGTAATGAATTATAATGAGTTTGCAGCTTAATTGCTTCCATTGCCGCCACTCTTTCTTTTCTTCAGGGACATTGTTTGCTGGCATCTTTCATTAAATACTATACATGGCTGATCGGAGGTTCGTTCATGTATCTGTTAAGTCCAGTTCTTAAACCAGTGCGGCTGTATAATTTTTTTATGCTGTATAATTTATTTTAATGATAATTTTAACATTAATATCTTCATCTTCCAAATTTATAATTTCTAGTGAAGCAGCGGAATTTATAACAGGATCCTAGGCTTTCATTAACACCAGGGTGAGTGCAATTAAATATTGTTTGTAAATTAAAACATATGATTTAATATATATATGTGTTTCTTTTCTATATAATAAACATTTGCTGGAAACATGGGGACTATTGACTATTGACTGACGGGTATAGTTTGATGTTGTTTTAGCTGACAGAATGGAACTATTTTACTTTGGTGGATTATTGATCAACATTTCTTTCTGTCCTCTTTATCTTAAATTCTAACAAAAAAACTTTGATAACCAATGTATAATCCTAATAATACATCGTTCTTTCTATAGCGTTAAATATTGGCACTGGTGTACTCCGGCTGCAGATATGAGGCCACAGGATGTAAAGGATTGCCGTTTGATCTTAAGAGGAGAGAAAAAAATGATCTGTTTATCGACATTCCGTGAGATCAAATAGGTAAAATAAAAATAGTTAAAATAGTACGTAAAATAGTTCCATTCTGTCAACATCATCACACTATGCCCTTCAGTCATAAAAGTCAAGGAGCACCATTTCCCAATAACTGCTTATTTTTTGTGTATTAATTAAGTATATTAATTTTATTTCTTTTTATACATGTTCAAGCATACCAGGTACGTATGTAAGTCGCTGTAATATCAGTAACATGTTTACAACAAGACATATCTTCATTATTTGTTTTCACACTTCTGTTATTTCACAAAATGGTGGTTTCCTCACATTGCTCTCCACTCCATCCTTCATAACACACACACTTGAATTTTGACATATGGTCATGATTAAATTGATTAACAGTGTCGAGCTTAGGAATCATGTGACCGGAGTGAGGGTCACGCCTAACGCAGCGGCCGTTAGTGTTGCACACCCTCTCACTGCAGTGAACTATGCGTCGATGCAGAGAATCCACGTACACACCCAAGACTGAGCTGATGTAGTCACGCAGTACAATACACTGGTGCTGTTCAAAGAAGGAGGAAGACAAGACATGACATAACACCGTCTAATTTTCATGCAATTTACATATAACACTTGACAATTTTGATTATGCAAAGCAGAACACTGAGAACACACATATACTGACCCTGTACTTGGAAAACCCCATGTCGCCCCACAGCACCACTCCAGCGGCACCTAGAGCCGCAATCTCTCCAAGTGTGTTCTCCAGATCTGTCTTTAATAACACAAAATACACAATTTTTTTTCTTGCTAATGGATATCAATAAATAGTGTACAATAAATGGTCATCATATTCTTTTCCGTGGAAAAAAAAGGGTTGGTTCAATCTTGCAATTTTAGCATGGCAGATGCAGTTGTATTAGTTAACAGTCTCCTGAAGTATTCATGTGATCAAATCTGAATCTCTTCTAAAATTGAATTGCATTTTGTGTGAAATCAAGGTGTGCGATAGTGATACAAAATGGTATCTCAACATTTGCGAGATTTTGTCGATAATGATAACACTTTAGCAGTGTATATCTAATATTGAATAAAATATTCAAAGGTGGTTTGAACCCATCTCTCTTAACAGCTCGAATTGGTACCTTTGCCTTGGCTGGTTTAAGCCTGTCGTGAATTGCTGACTCCTGAAATTTGTCATAATCTTCCTGTTCTGTACAGTGGTTAGTTTTCAGATTAAATAAATTCATTTTATTGGCAGTCAATTTAGGACATAGTTTGCAGATTGCCATCTATTGAGCAACATCTATCATTTCAAATCCAAACTAGACTGCAAAGCTATAGTCAGCAGACGATACATATCGTATACAGTACATAAAAATGCCGATGCTGATTAGATGAGGTTTTTAGCTTTCATGAAAAGATTTTTTTTTTTTAAATCCAGCTTGAATTATAGTACATTTTCTTTCCCTGTATCTGGGCAGCTTGAGTATGTAATACACAAACAGTTGGTATGTGCGAGTACCTGGCTTAAGAACTGCAGAGTGTGAATGAAGGCCACTCTAGCGTAGGGAAGAACGGGAATATGGCTAGCGCCACGTGCATGCTGGCTTGCCACTCGGAAAGCCTCAAGAACACGGTATCTCACCATAAGCCGTGTGTTGGGGTTTCCTGCCAGGGCTTGTTGCACATACACACTTGGATAGAGTGCAGTGGATTGCTTCCACAAATAAGCCAGGCGGTCATTCGTTGACTCTGTTCCAAGTTTACACTGCCCTGTGTAGCCACTCTCTTTAGACCCGTGATCATTATAGCAGCAAGGGAATCCATAAAATCCCCATAGACCTTTTGGGTGAGTCTTTTTCCCAAGTCGCAGTGATTCTTCCATGTAAGCCTTTGCTGCGTGCTCAAATTCAGCCTTTGCCTTTAAGGTCACTTCCTTCTCAGACATTTCTGGATGTCTCTGCCTCACCAGTTGCTTAGAACGACGCCTGTAGATCTCTCGGATTCCAAAGTTGCGCATCCAAAGAGGTTGCCACTTCTCCCAGTCCAGCACAGCCAATCCACTGAAATGTTCCCGCATAAGCACACGGATCTGACTGCCCATCACTGCAAGATGCGCATCCAGATCACCCTGCTGAGGAACCCCTCCATTTATACTCCAGCCTTCGTGACTAATGTAGGGGTACAAACCAAGGCGTTGTTCATAAAACAGGCTGATGTTATCCCCTTGAAATCTCTGTTTCACATTGTATATGATACCATGCTTCTCTAGAGGCAGTGAAACACCGTGTTTGTGTTGGCATCTTGCTGTGGGCATGTTCCATATGACAGAGAAAGCCTGCTTTTTCATGTCCAACGCCAATACACTTTGAACTATGATGAACACCAGAGAGAGGAAAAGGGACAGCTGCAGGGTACAGTACCCCCAAAACATGATGACCCGCCCTGCAGGACAAACAGAATTTTAATCTTACATCTAACCTAAAGACAACCAGAAGCACAGAAAGTTTATGTAAACAATTCATCAGCATCTGTCACTTACAATTATTCTATTCTATTATATCAGGGTATCATACTACAGCCTAGATTTAAACATGCAGAGCATATATCACAGCAAGAAATAACAAATCGGTCTTCTGTCAGGTCTGGAACTAGTACAAAAAATGCTGGCACTAAACTTTCCTTCTCAAGACAGTGTTTCTAAAACTCACCTTTAACAGAAGATTATTGCCAATTGGTATAATGAGCATGATATTAAATACTCACTATACTAGGCAAGGCAATCTTATCTTTATGTTTTACACCCAGATAAGTGATGTACCACCTTAAAACACCCAGTGTTTAAAGTTAGATGAACAAAAAAAAAACTAATACCAGAGTCAAAAAAAAATGAGAGACACAGCAACTTATTGAACTGTACATTCAATGTAACAACTCGTTTACTCAGTGCTTCATTTACAATTTAGATTACAATATAGACTACAATTTACACAGCTCAATTAAGTATCACAATAAAATACTTTATATTATATATACTGTATAGCTCCTCTTAAAACTAACTTCTCACAACAAGTAAAACTAACCAAAAATGGCACCTGCATAATATTTTAACACTAAGTGGCAGAGGTTTATGGTTTCATTAATATGTTTCTTTTCATACCCACTTAATATATTTCAGGGAGCTGGGGCCTAACCAGCAGCACAGGGCACAAGGCAGGAACCAATTCTAGACAGGGTACCAGTCCATTGCAAGTGCGCGCAGGGACACTTCAGAGTCACCAGTTGTTGAGCGCACCATTGAACTGGAATGTGAGAGGGAACTGGATAACCCTGAGGAAACCCACACAGACAAAAGAACAAACAAACTTCACAGAGGCAGAGTTCAGTCTGGATAGGAATACAACATGTACAGGGTTGGAGTTCACTGTAGAGCGTTCTTTACTCAGCCACACGCAGAGGCAACTTAGATGAACCACTCCACCTACAGACCTGGTTTTGAAAGGGTGGTGAACACCCCAGTGAACACAGGGAGAACGTGGAAAACTCCACAAAAAAATCAAACATTGATTGCTGGAGTTGGGAAGCACAGATACAATCAGGTGGGTCATTAGGCTCATTGGGATATTTAAAATTAGTTTGAAGAACTGGGATTTCTCAATGTTTTGGAAACTCACTATAAAAAAATTGCAAATGACACTACAGAAAGTTTTTTCAGTTTTATTTCCAATGTATAATATAAAAATTGTTAAACCATTTTTAAAAAATGGTGGCACTTAAATTGGGTTTAGCGTCTGTGATTTTAAAAAAAGTTTTAAACAGTTTTACATGTGTTTAATACATTAAGTCTCGGACTTTCAAAGTTATAAAGTCCAACAACTTGTTGGACAAAATACCCTGAGCATAAAAGCTATTGAAAAAAAGTACTTCTTTGGTAGATTTTGCCTGACAAGCACTGTTACATGTATAAAGTACTGCATCCAGGTCAGATGTCCTTGTGCATCCAGAAGACAGGCAGTCCTCTAAGATCAGTGTATGGTGTCTGTTCCAGAGTCTGTTCAACAACAGATGATGCAGGATGAGGAAGAGATGGTGCAGATGGAGCAACAGAGGAGAGAGTGGGTGGTGGAGGTGGAAGAGGAGGGTGGACTAATGAAAAGGATGAATTTGGAGAAGCAGAGTTTGATAATGATGGTATGTGGGGTTGGGGTGGAGGAGGAATAGGCACAGAGTTGGACGCTGTGACAGCATCTTCCTTCCTATTTGTCTGGCCATCCACTTCGTTCTCGGGTGACTTGCACATCTTGTGCAGTAGCTCCATTGGTACGAGGGAGGCCAGTGTGCCTACGTTCTGAACAGGTCTTGAGAGAACAAAACCCAGATGAGAGTAGAAGTGCTGCTTGTCATGGGTAGTAAGGCAGAGACGGGTGAAACCTCGCCCTCGAGCGTAGCTTTCCACGCCTTCCATTAGTGCCCGGCCATAACCTCGTCCTCTCAGCTCATCTCGCACCACCACCGACTCCAAAAATGCACTGCGGCTTCCCAGCACCCGTGACACCCGGGCGTGCCCAATCAGCATCTCACCCTCCAGCAGGACAAGACACACCGGGTAGGTGTCACTTGACTGTTGGAGCGAGTGCAGCCTTGCTCCCATACTTCGTTGCCACTGGGAGTTCAGAAGCTCTGCACATGCATCCAACAGATCCCAGCGATGGTGAAGGGGGAGGACACACAGTGCCGAAGTGCTAACATTGCTGTCACACCTGCACACATGGCCATGAGTGGGAGTCAGCACACAGGCAAAGTCTACTTCTCTTTAACTCAACATGATTTTCAGGGTTGTGAATGCAAGGGTGGACAAAATACTGGTCATTACCTCCAATACAGTTCTGGGGCATTTCAATTTGCCCTAGTAATAAAGTTTTCTTCATGCAATCATCACACTTATTTATGCTGTAGAACTAAAAAGAGTAAAAAAAAAAATCGAACTGTATATTAGTGAATTTGAAAGTTTTGTGAGCCGAGTGTATCGATACACCGCTATTTCGTACCATTTTTTAAACATGACAGTTACCTTTATTGTCAGTCATAGCATTAATAAGACTGTGCAATGTCTTTGATTGGCTATCTAACGAAATATTATTTGTCCACCCCTGTAACTGGAATTTGGATGCCCCCCCCGAGTTTGTCAATACCTACGCAAGATATTCCTGAAACAAAGTGCCATTACAAGTAGTGCAACTTCACTTTGCAAGAACTTAGATCTGGCTTTCTCAAGAAACCGACCACAGACGTCAGCAAAGCATGCTGTTGGTTATGCAAAAACATGCAGCAATTTAAGGGGTATTGAAACATGCTAAAACAGTATATAACACCAGTAACGCAAGCTTTGATACCACCAAGTGCAATTCAGTTAGCATTGCTTCACTATTAAACACTACAGCAAAATGAAACATAAAGCAGTTAAAACATTCATGTACATGGTCCACTTAGACGTCTGTTCTTACAAATTTGCATCTTCCCATTTCATCCCCATGAAAAACAGAGTAGTAGAGAGTAGTAAGCCAGCTCAATTCTGACAGTTACACACGTCATGACAAGCATAACACTTTATGACCACAGGAAACTAAAAAGTACTTTCTGCATTGTCACTGTCTTTAGTGGATTCTGCTCCAGCTGTAAAGTATTGTATTTTAAATCATTATACTAACGTTCTTGAAAACACAGTTACTTGATTAGAAATGGATGATTGCTTTTCAAGATAATATATAAATACACTCTTCTCCTTGAACGGTTTAACGTATTTGAAAAAAGAATCAACATTTTTTTTAAATGATTATGACTGCAGTTAATAACTACTATGAGAAACGTTTTTGTAGCATGATTAGCGATCCCAGTTAAAAGCAAAACTTGAAGAAAAAAAGTGGATCACCAGGTACAATGGGTGACATTATGATAATTTAGGCTTCCAAGTGGTACTTCTGTTTTGTTTTGTAGACTAATACCTGTGGAGAATTGGCTCTAATTTCCCTTATTTGGAATTGGTGTGTAATGTCTTACTGGACTGGACTGGACTAACAGCAACACTGAAGTGGACATAGAAGTTACGGAGGGAAACGCTTGCGTATGTGTTGTCATTTGGCGCTTGCATTAACATCACAAAACCTTAAAAAAGATCCAACTTTGTCAGAGTTGCCAGATTTAGGAGGCAGCCACCTGTTTTGATAAATACCACATGGGCATTCCAGAAGGTTACTGGACAAAAACATTTTATGCACAGATAAAGACCAAAACCGAGATTTCTGGATTAAATGGGAAGCATTACGCACCATTGACAAAACCATGAATGATAAATTATACTAGGAAAAATTTCACTGAATCTCATGACAATACAAGTCATGCAGCAAGGCACACAGGTCATTCAACCAAAACATTGTTAAGACGACTAAACTTAATGTTTTGAAATGGCCAAATGAAAAGCCCCGAGCTGAATCCAACAGAACATTGTGGAAGCAGTTCATGGGGGAAACCACCAAAAACTGAAGTTCTACGTTATATTTATGCAAATAATATTTTCAAGCGTTGAGAATTAAATTCTCAAGGTTTCACAAATGGAGAACAAACTAGTTACAGATTTTTAAAAAAAAAACAGCATGCCATACTTGTTAACCAATATTGTCTGCAAAACATTACTACATAACTCTGAAGCTCACAAAGTAGCTAAACAAACTGTATTAAAAGACTAGTCTTACCTAGAGTGATGTGGCTCACAGCACGTCTGAATTGAGCTACACACACTCTTGCACAGCAAGAAAAGTATTTCAGAATCAGGAAATGTGACTGACTATGGTGACATTGTAAAGGATCTTTGGCTCCTCATGTGACATTTTTAATTTCTATTAAAGCAGTTGGTTAGTGGTTTGGCAGTGGTGGATGACATGCCAAAAGTTGTGTGAGAATGTTACTCCGCAAGAGCACAGGCATGCAGGTATGTACACTAACACAAAAACGTGTGTACAAACTAAACTACAAGTTACTTTAAGACAGTATACAAAAACTAGTATCTTAAATCCTAGTTATAAATAGTATCTATCCCTCCATCCATCCATTAATCCACACAAGGTTGTGAGTGAGCCAGTGTCCACCAGACATCGCTGGGCGTAAGGGAACATACACAGTCCAACACTAAGGGCCACTTTAATAATACCAGTTAACCTAACACAAGTCTTTGAACTGTGGGAGGAAACCAGAGTACCATGAGTAAACCCATGCAGACATGGGAAGGACATGTAAACTCCAGACAGAAAGGATCCAGGCCACTCCACCCTGGGATTGAACCCAGGACCTTCTTGCCATGAGGCAGTGGTGCTACCCACCAAGCCCCCGTGATTCTTTTGTTATGGTTTGCTGCTACATCAGGTATATCAGGTCATCTTTAAAGCCCCACATGCTTTCAATGATCTCTGCACAACACTGAACCATCTGATCCCCTCCTGCTTGTTAACGGTATATTTGGGCAGGGTGTCACCTCTGTACAGTGTTCCTCGTGCACTTCTCATGTGCTTTTTTCTGTTCAGGCTACTATCTAGAGAGTGCTCTTTGCTGTAAGTGTGATGCACAAGAAACAGCTTAATGTCCCCTGCTGTATCAGTGTGCATCTTCAAGAGCACATACAGTCTGGCCATTTAATTAGGTACACCTCCTTACAGTCACTGTTCATTTGATCTGTTCCACTTAGCATATAGATAGTGCTACAAAGTGTAGTGCTACAATTACAGACTAGTCCTTCTGTTTCTCACATAATGTGTTAGTCCCCTGTACTCTTTTTCTCTACTGGTCATGACCCCCACAGATCCTGAACTTCTGGCTGCTGGATTGTTCTCAGCACTGTAGTGACACTCTTGGGGTGTGTTTTCCTGGTACAAGTTCTTAAACACTGTGTTCACTCCCCATGTGCTCTATTTATTTTCATAATTGCTCACATGATACTGCATACAGAATAGTGGTGGCAGTTTTTTTTTTCAGTTGGTGGACTACTTTCAGTCCCACACTGACACTGAGGCGTTTAGAAGCTCCAGCAGCATTGCTAAGACCGCGCACACACACAGCACCACAAACACACCAGTGTCGTAACAGCAAAAATACTACGTATAAATACGACCTTCAATAGTGAAGATCTTTATAAACTAAGCTTTAAGTCATTAGACTATTTCTTAGTTGTACCACGCAACATTACAGAAAATATGAACAGCTGTTTGGTGATAATTAACCCTTAATTATAAGAGCTTTGGTACGCCTTTATTTAATATTTGCGTCCGTTGTGGGTTTGAATACACGTAAAAAGCCGCATATTTAAACCGTGCTCCTATCTAATGTAACGTGTTCTCCAATATGTTAGTTAAAAAGGATGCGGTCGAGAAACGCGGTGTTTTACCGTAATAAAGTGTGTACGCTCCCAAAAGAATCGTTACGCTCTTTGAACACTATTTATTACAGTAGGGATGGAACGCTCCCATTTCCATTTCCTTATAAGGTCTGACTTTGAAACAGGTAGTTCCGTGCAGCACAGAAAGAAAGCATACGTTTCTAAACTAGTTATGACCGGGCATTAGTGCTTATTTTATGTAAGTTCAGTTTATGATGGTGATAAGTGCCACACCATGTTATATTTTATACCATGCCCTTATAACATAATAACAGCAGCCTGGCAGTAATGTGGGGCAGATCTCATCTCAGTCTAAGTAAATCATGATAAAAACAGTTGATACGTTACAGTAGACTAGTTAGCGAATGTGCATGTTATCAGTTTACCCACATGTTCACTTTTTTATTGTCCTCTCCTTTGCACAAATAAGCCATCGTGTGGAACCAGGAATAAATGTCTCAAAACACACATGTCCCCGAGTCACAGCCAGTCAGTTCGATCATGCACTGCTTCTATTGAGTACTGCGAGAGCGGGAGTATGCTAAGCATGCAGGAGGTTGCCCTCTTGTGGACGGGAGTTTTTTACTTCGGCTTCTTACCCTAAAAGATGGGTGTTATTCATAATCATTGATCGTCAAAGATTGCGCATTTAAACTACATACGTATTTACTAGATAACTTAGTTTAAATCTTACATGTATCATATAGGCTGACCAAGAAAGGTGGGACAACCTTTAAGTCATTTAGCAGACGCTCTTATCCAGAGCAACTTCCAATTCACACAGGCTTACAATCCAAGCAATCGTCGGTTAAGGGCCTTGCTCAGAGACCCTATGGTAGCTTGACAGATATTTGAACCCGGATTTGAACCCTGGACCTTGTGGTCCATAGTAGCTTTACCACTAGGTTACCACAGTTTCCAGCATTGGCATTAGCATTTCTTCTTTCTAGCATTTAAGGATTCTTTGTCTCTGACAAGCCTTGGGTTTGCTCAGTTAGGAATTTGGGTCATTTGTAAAAATGCTCCAGTTTAAAAAAGTAAAATCGAAATAAATCTGACATCACTTTGAGCCACCTGTACTACCTGCCAGCGGTGGAAATCCTGATTTGTCTACATATTCTTGTACTGTCTCAAATAAGTTCTTATTTTCTTTAACTTAAATACTTTAATACAAAAATAGATGTTTTTTGCTCTTCTTGTCCGCAAACATCAGAGTTTGGATAGTATACAGGGTAAGCCAAAAGACACAGGACACCCTTTTATTTCAGAAACAGAAAGGAAAATAACAGACTTCTCTCTGTTTTGGCTCCTAAGTGATGAAATGAACTTCTCCTCAATGTTCGAACAGCTGAGTCTGTGGTTATCTTCACACGCCACTCAACTAACACCCCCCTCTTTTTCATTCTGTCACTCTTAACCCCCCACACACACACAAACACACACCTTTTACAGTTTGTGTATTATTGTTTAGATTCCTGATTATTAGTAATAGATTATGTTACTGATGTCTTAAAGCACTTTTGTAAGTCACTCTGGATAAGGGTGTCTGCTAAATACTGTAAATGTAA
>JAUZST010023787.1:0-30000 GCA_034779995.1 Parotocinclus haroldoi
CACACACACACACACACACACACACACACACACACACACACACACACACACACACACACACACACACACACGGTTCAGCAATGTCCTGGCTCTGCCCGGCAGCAGCCCCCATCTGACTCTAGCGGTCCGCCAAGGAAAACTAGCGCCGCTGAAATGGAAAGTCTGAAGTCACTCTGTTTTTTTTTTTTTTTTTTCTGGCAAGCTCTGATTACGCAAAGCAGGAGAATCCAGCAGGAGAGGGTTGTGTTCCTGCAGACAGATCTGATGTGGGATGGCCAAGACATCTCTGTTGTCTGTCACAAACACAAGCTTCTTTAGGTTGAAGATCAGCTCAAACTAGTTCTTCACCATTACATCTATAGATATTCACATCAAGTTTAATCGAATGGCTTTGATCTTGAACCAGAACACTATTTGCTTTATAGAACAGGTATTTTTTTTCAAAAGCTTTTATAATATACCCCTCATGGTCACGGTGCCAAGACATTACCAAGACTGGAGTAAAAATCAGATCTTAAAATATTAAAAACATTAGACAAATATGTACCATGTTTATTTCCACTTACAGAATCTAAACCAGATATAGTTAACACCTATAGTATATCAATCCCTTAAACCGCCCAGGATCTATCAGGAGGCTCAGATTGTATTAAGAAAATATGTTGTACCAACACATTTCTTTAAATAAAAAGTTTGCCATCGTAGTAATAAATTAGTAAGTCAAATAAAACAAAGTGAATCTAAAAAGACAGGGGTGTGTAGTGACGGTGCCTCATGCTTGTTGATGGGTCAAAAATCTTCTCTTCTGGTGATCTGTCTGGGACAACCAGAGTGTGCATGGCCTCATGGAACCACTGCTCCCAACACCTGCTAATAGCTAAATCAAAACGACTTAGATGGTGGGCAATTTTTCACCAAAAGGTACACTACCCAAAAATAGTCTGAGATCCTTTTTATAGGGCAGCTGGGGAAGCACTTTTACGCTATCTTGTGGCAAAACCCTGTGTCTAATCATACTCTAATCAAACGTATCAGGATTTTATGCCAGTTTCATTTGCACAAAGCAGACTCACCAGCTGGCCAGCTTAACCTTCCCATCAATAGATTACAGTTGAAAATTGAATTACGGATATGATTGGTTCATTCTTATGGTGCTTAAACCGTAATGCCAGTGTTTTATTTTTTATTTTTTGTCAGATATAATTGTCAAAATGTGACCTGAAGATTAATTTAAAAGAATTACAGACCCACCAGTAACACACCATGGATCCCTGGGATCCCCACTTTTAGAACCACAGCTTTGGAGCAGATGTTTTCGAACTGCTCAGAAGCACATTTTATGTGAATGAACCATAAAATAATATTTGCTAATAAAAGGATCCGAATGCTGATACTATATATGATACTATATAATACTGTGCACCATCAAACTACCTTCTGTTCAGCATTAAACATGAATTTGAATGAAAGTCGAGTAGAACCATAGAACTGCCATTTATCCAGTCATCAGTAACTAAGAGGAAAGAGAGGATCAAGACTAGGAGTAGTCAGCAGTATATGTGCAAAAGGCATAAGACTCGAGCTGGATATTGGCAGAGCTGCAGGGTAGAAGGAAGTTGTGCTCGCTGAGGTCATGAACTCTGATAACGCTGACCATGGCCTTTAAAAAGAGGTTATCAAAATACTATATTTCAAGTAACTTCTTTTTGTACTTCCATTAACAGTTTTCAGGATTGTGAAGTTAAGAGCCTGGGATCTGATGTAATGTTCGAGGAAAATGGATACTGAGACAGGAGTATTTGTTCTAACTAGCTAAAATAGGTACCTTTCCATCGATTCATTCAGTCCTATGTATTCAATAACAGCTATATCATATAGCTTTGGTGGGTCTGCTACCATCTAGAAATAGCTAAATTAACGAAATCATTGTTAAGCCTGTCACACCCTGACTACTACTGCATGAACTGGAAAGGCTGAGCAAGCCAGGAGAGAGGTTAAATTAGATAACCTTAAACAAAAGTACTGTGAGATTCAACAGACTTGCTGAACCAGTCCTGACATGATGTGATGTGATTTTTAAGTAAGGATGAGTTTTTGCATGATCATATTTTTTGTAAGCGTGTGACAAGAAACATCTGGGGTGGCCAAAACATACTAAATCAGTAGCAGCTCCATTTTGTTTTTCAGACAGACGAAGCCACAGCCCACCCTTATTACTTTCTATTTGGTCACACTTCCAAGATTTGCAGATTCCTGGCATTGACGTTATTTTAACGTGTGCATAATCTGAGCAAAGCAAAATTAATTGTTACCAGAAGCAAATCGATTTTTTTTTTTTCTTTTTCGCAGCCTGTTTTCTTTTCCGTTCAAGTGAACTGGCCTTTTCACCTGATGAAATGTATGCACCTACAGTCAAACCACTGCTTAACTCCCTAATTTGTATTTCTGCACTCGGACTGCAGGCTTCACCTTCTCCTGTGATGTGGACCCCGATCCCCTACCAAGTGTAGGCTGAAGTGGATTTTATCCATCTCTAACTTGACATGTCATGCCTCATTCTGAATGAGGTTGATCTTGGCCAGCTGTTTCTTTAGTAAACCTTCTCCCTCATCAAAATGGGCGCCAAAGCAAATCTCCCCTACTAGCATTGGCTGTTCGGCTTCAGTATGGATCCCAGCCTCAACCTTTCATTGATCCTGACTGCAGCTATTCACTTCCCATTAGCGCAGATCTGTTTAGCCATATGTAACCATTGCAGTGCCAGGACTGGCATACTGAAATCGTGAGTAATGCTACGAGGCCAGTTACTGAACCCTCACCGTTTCTGTATATGGCCACAAACTCGGTGTGGATAGTTACTGATGGTCTAGGGGGGGGCGCATTTAAGCCACATAGAAGTTGGATGAGGTATTACAGAAACACAGCTGTGTAACATATGGCTCTTACCTTCATCTACTCTATAATGGAAGGTTAATTGCTGACGGTTGGCCTGAGGTATGAAGAGCTACCTTAAAGTGGCGCTAATCTGAACTTGTGATAGTTGTGATTCTATTAAAAAGAGAGTTCCTTAGGTCACTCTGAAAAAAAAAACATTTTAAAAGACTGGGTCATGGGGTTATAATTGGTGTGCAGTTATCCAGGACCCCACCCTTTTCCGTGGACATCCTGTCTGCTTGCCTGTTCTCCTATGCACACACAAATTCAACAAACAACAGAATCCAGGTCAGCAGAGGCAACAATCAACACAGAGTCTCTTCCAAATAATTGGGCACTGCAGAAATCCAGACTAGTCAACCATGACTATTAATCAACACACTACTGTATGTGCTGAGCTATAAAAGCTTAGATGGCCTGCTGACTTCCAGTGGCCAGGGACATTTTTTGCTGTAGTGAAATACCACACAATGTTTTCCAAACCATTTCGTCTGCGCATTTTGGCTTTTGCAACATTAATATTGTTACAGTGACGTCCTGCTTGGAGTATTTCTAGAAAGTGCAAAAATGCCTTAGTGTAAGCTTAGTGTAACTTGGCGTAATTGTTTAGAGGTCACCACTAGTTTCTAGCTGAAGTTTCACACATGACCGAAAATGTCATATTTACAGTAGTGTGCAAAAGTCTTAGGCCATTATTGGAGTTGTTGTTTTGAACCAACTGGTTGTTTTGTAGCAGCTGGACCTAGAAATTTCAAACTTCAATCAAATTTTTGGGGGGGATTTAGCATATGTTTAGCTAGATCCTTTTCACCTTGTTCCCCTTGTGGAAAAAAAAGTGTTTTTTTGGCTGCTACCTTTTCAAAATAATATTCCAGATCAAACTTTACTGTACTTCACTGTACAATTCCACTGTAGCCGTTTTTATACAGATTTCTTTCACTTTTTTAACCCTGAACACAAATTCCCTCTAGTTTCTGGTTGTATTCTAATAAAGAGACTGAGAAATAAGCATATACTATACACATTCTATCACTAGTCTAATGGTGGCCTTAGACCTAAGCCTTCAATTACAATATTCTGTTGGCAACGATTGTATATTATTTCTTGTCAATAAATTAATAAATAAATGACTATAACTATATACATATATATTTCATTTAACTATCCCATAATTTTTGAGCAGTATATAACAATAACTGTATATACTGTAGTTGTAATTCAACTGGGCAATAATCAGCAGTTAAGATTGCAAGCCATATTTATTTATATAGCACTTTATAGTGCTCCACAATAGAGCATTGTCTCAAAGCAGCTTTACAATATTATATTATGTTCTATGGCCAATAGCAAATTGAGTAAGCATAGGGTGACAGTGGCAAGGAAAAGCTATCTAAACATTGTAAGGAAGAAACTGGATACTTCAAAATGAAATCCCCCATAACGAAACGCCCCCTAATGTTTGTGATTCATTTTTCTGATTTAACACATTACCCTTTATCCAGTTTATAGCAACACTTTAGCATTTTAGCAAGCATCGTTAGTAACAGTACCTGATATGAACGCACTACCTAACAGACCAGAACATCAGCTAAACGTAGCTAGGATTACACAGATAACGAGTGTCATTAAACTAAAACAAATATAATCACTAGCCGTGTTTAGATGCAACAATTATCTTTCATTCGACTTGTGCAATGATACCCTGATAGTGCTTAATCAGCTGTTATTGTACTTCCAGTTTCCCGGATTAGAACAGATTCTTTACCAGCAAAGAAGGTAAATATTGCATCATGTTTATCAGAGGTACTAACTGAGGAATTTGGGTATTACTGCAGTATTTCAAGCAACAGCAAGTGTAGGAGGTATTTCTCCTGTGTTCAACCCGAAAGCATTTCGGTGGTTTATGAGTCAGGGTTCCTAAGAGTGGACATGCCACACACATTTCTGATCTACACCCCTGATAAAATCCGATTTATGTGCACCAAAATAAAGCATGGAATAACTAAAGCCATGACAAATCAACTCATATTTAACATCCATCACGGATATATTTCACAAGAGAATCACAAAACAGAGTGGTAAGAGTCAAATCTCTATTGTCAAGCATAAAAAATAACAATTGAAATTCGTCTTCAGACCTTCAGATATAGTAGAAAGAAGACACAGAATTAGTAATCAAATCTTCCACATTAATACAGATGTTTTGGTAAAAAAAAAAAACAACCGAGTACATTTTATACTGTGCTACAATCAAATGTAGAGCACAAAGTGTTTAAAGAACATGGTTACATATCTATTCTTACTGTAAATATAGTGCGTTAGTGCATATGAAGCAGCTTGATTTATTGGGAGTGCTGATTGTCCTGTTCTTGGGGGGTCCAGGGCCTTTCAGGAGGTGCCTGAGAGTTTACTAATACGTTGTTTTGAGATTGCTTAAATAGTGTTTAAATACATGACTGTAACAAAGACCAGTAATGTAATTTAAATGCTTTGTTACACTTCATCAGCCCTGCTGGGTTCAATCAGTCTTGTTCTGTTAGAGTACACACTGCCTGAACATCTCTTCTTTTCTGTCCATCTGCCTCAGATCGAGAATAATATTTGAATGTAATTGTTTAATATTTATGCTTTGAATGAAAAGATTAAGACTAATGTGCAATTTTTTTTCTGGTGTATCCTGATCAGGATGTTGATGCTGGACGGGATGCCTGTCCTGCGAGTCAGAGCCGAACCTGTGCAGGTACAGCGGAGGGTAAGTCACCAAAATCAGATGAAAGGAATATCTGTACTAAATTGATTTAAGATTGATTGCTTCCAAAACAGAGCATCAGCAGATGTGCATGCTAAACTATTTAAATGTTAAGCAAGTTTCCTAATTAGTATTAGTTATAGTAAGTCATGTTCAATAAAAATACATGCAAAAGCTATGAAACCACATGATAGAGTGTTTATACAGCATCTTTTCAAAGGGACAGTATGATATGTTAAGGCGTTATGCAAGTTCCTATCTGAAGGGTGAAACAGTCAAGCAGACAAAACTGAACAGATTAAAAGATTAGGTGAAATTAAAAGAAAAACATAAGACATAACTGATAAGACATGACAATAGTGACATGAAACAACAAGAATCAACAGGGGTCAGAAAAGAAAGAAAGAAAAAAAAAAATCTACAAACGGTGAAAAGGTTTCTGAATGGTAAAAGGAATGAAAAGATGAGAGAATGAAAAGGGAAGAACATTTAAATTGGCATTTCTAATCTTTTGTTATTATGATTATTTTGGTAACAGTTCCTTTGTTTTTTGTTTGAGAATGTCATTTTGGTGTCTCTTGTGTATAGTTTTTGTAGCGCCCCACTATTAGAGGTGCTGTGGTAAAGGATATGTATTGTAATACCAAAATCCCCAGTTCAAGCCCAAGTCACCAAAACACACACGCACACAAACACACACTCCCATTTCATTATTCTTTGTCTTCATACAGCGAAACCTCGGAATTTGAACTTAATTGGTTCCAGAAGGCCATTTAAACTCGATGACGATTTGTTCAACGTTGTAATCTAATGTCAACTAAATTAATTCACTTCCGACCCCCAAATGATGTATAACAGAAACCAGTCAATAAAGACATTAAACATTAAGTGTTATATTTACAAAAACAGATCCAAATTGTTTGACTGAAGAGATGTTCAAATTATGAAGTGCAATAGTATTTTATTAAAATTATTATTCCTACCCTTTGTTCTACGAAAACACTCATTTCCCAGCCCCTTAGTGAACAATGAACTTCTTTCCTCTGCACTTGTCTCTTGACGCGTTTTGCATCAAAAAATTGCTCTCTGTTGTCGTTGTATACTCACTATATGGCACAACTTGCTTAAACTTCAATGAGTCGGGCCATACAACTCGATTCAGTCAAAAGTTGGTTGACGATTCAGTACAATACCATTCAGATTCACAACATCCCTTCCTCAGAGAAGAGCTCTGCCGTGTTTATCGTTTTCCCTCTTTATTGTTGATTACATTACTATATTCTTAGTGCAAATAAGTCCCCATGGATCCTAAAAAGGTTAGTAATGACAGCCAACCGAACAGAAACAGAATTCTCTTGGCTTTCAGGCTAAGCAGTTACTACTAGTGCTGAGTTTACCAAGAAAGTAAGTGTTTTGATGTTACTTTTAATTCATTTCTCTTTAAATTACAAAGGATTGTAACACTTTATAAAATAAGCTTTGTGTTAATTGTTTTGCCCAACCGTAGATTCATGTAAATGTTATATATTGTAATGTAATTAGGCTCTGCTACAATACAGTATAGATTATATTAAACAAATCAGTTCATGATCCATGTAACTTATGATGATTTTGTCAGAACAAATTCCCGTAGTAAATCAGGGAGCACCTGTACAATACAACTCCATTCATGCGTATAATGCCTTATACAGGGGGGCTTTTCTGGTCATCTGAAACAGATTCATTCAATTTACATTATTCTTAAAGAGACAAATTTGCACGGAAATTGCCATTTTTAGAAACGAATTAACGACAACAACTGTGCAAGTGAGTACCAATATGTGCAATAAGGACAGCTCTACAGAGACATGAAGTGCCTGGCAAAATTTACTTCGCCATGTTTTCACTTATGGGAAGTGTGGATGTGAATTTATGTGAATGTAATTTTCATAAAATAAATGAATAAATAATAATTCCATCCTGGAAAAACAAAAAAAAGTCCTGTTTCTGAACCAGCACATTAGCAATAGACATCTTTTTCCTCTTCAACATGTACCACTATTATCATAAAAAAAATGTTGTCAGTTAACAGTTTGGTAAATGTTTGTAGACCACAGAACACACTGCAGAATTAGGATAGTGCGAACTGTCCGACTTCCCTCTCTCTCCACATCCCTCTCTACCTACATATCTACATAGTTTGCGTGAGGTCTTTGCGCGTGGGCTACAAAGTCCAGCGTTTGAAGTGTGCAAATACAGATCGGACATTGAAACTTACGCCTGCTGTTTAAGTAGGCTATGTGCCAAAGCCTACTTATTGGAAACTTTGCTCCCCCTTTAAAACCGACCTGACCAGAAGCTCTCTAAATTCGGAAAATGAGAGGTAATAACTGGAGGAGCCCCCCTTCTTTCCGGATAAGGGGTTGGACATGGCCCGTGTAGGAGGAGAGGAGTGAGATATGAGGTTTCAAAACAAGTTTCATTTCAGTTGAGAAGCCTCCAAGCCAACCAACCACAGGAAACACAGTGGAAAATTAGGGCACACAGAGTCTCACACTGTCTTAGAGAGAGGGTAAGCGATTTTCTTCAAATATTCGATTATATTTTCCCCAATTTTAGAAGCAGTCAAAACAAAATCATGATAAAACTCATCTTTATAACTAACACTAAAAAGTTAAAACCTTGCGCAAAACAATTGCTAGATTTCACTTCTACCTAAATAACTTACCGTACCTTGAAATGTATTGGTTGGATATGGTTGGAATTTCGGTAACAATTTATGATATTTATCCAGCTATTTTTTAATTCAGCCAAACCTGTTAAAATCCTGTTAAATAACAGAAAGCATTTCACAGTCTCTGTCCAAAGATCCCTTTTTCTGTACCCTGTCACATGGTCTGCTTGCAATACAATGCATCCATCCCCCTTAGACTCAAGAAACTCAAGTCCAAAGCACCTGGAGAGGCAAAATACAGACAAAAATGAACAGAGGACACCAGAACTCCCTGACCCAGGATCATGGGGAGTCAGCCATTAGTCATGCAGATGCAAGACTGGCATTTACTGGCAGGGAATTAGTCTCTTGGACACAGATTTGATAGTGGAACAGGGTGGCCTTCATGTTATGTAAGGGAAGGCCGTTTACCCTGCAGAAGCCAATGGTAACCCATCCAATAGACAACAGCATTAGTAAATAGTGCTCTAACAGTTGAGACACTCTGGTCTGCTGAAGAACGCCTGTAAGTCCGAATGCAAATCAGTTTCACATTTAACCAAGCAGCAGGCTCTGGTTCGTGTGTGTATGCAAAATTAACGGCTTCCCGCCGGTCAGTGTCCGTCCAGAGTTCAGTCAGTTTACGGGGTTGGTTCTGTTGTAGCTCAAGCCATTATGGCGTGCCCTCCGTAACATATCCCAAAAGTAAATCAACGTACTAAACAGCAACAACAAATTGAGCCATTGCTATGCTACTCAATGTACTTTGCAGGTAAACATTTGTAAGTGACTTTTACTTTGTACAAATTTGACCCAATTACCAACCTATTTCATATAATTATCTAGTCATATCAGAATATTAGGACCACCTCGTTTCTATACTCACCATCCATTGTATCGGCTCTGTTTACCATATTTGTATGTTCTATCAGTACAGACTGTAGTCCATAGCTTGTAGTTCATTTGCCAGAATTCAATTGCCCCTAGGGGATGAATAAAGTTTTCTGAATCTGAATCTGAAGAATCACCACAGAACCAGCACAGATCAGGTACTATGTGTGTGGTGGATCATTGTCAGCACTGCAGTGACACTGTGACACTGATGTGGTGGTGGTGTGTTGCTTTTTTGCTGATATAATTGGATCAGCAAAACGGTGTTTCTGAAGTTTTTAAACACATTAATGTCACTGCTGGACTGAAAATACCAAAATATGGTATATTGGTATATGGTCCACCAACCAAAAATATCCATCCAACAACAACTACACATGTAGGCAGCGTCCTACGAGCGCTTATGTAACTTTGCATTATGTTGATGATACATTTTTAAATGTTTTAAATACCTTTGTCTTTCTCCTTCCCAGTCTCCAGATATCCGCAGTTACGCAGATATGGGAGTCTTGATGATGGACAGAAGGTTCCGGACTCATTCGCCAGACAGATTTCCATTGGACCTGTTCCAGACGCAGACCGAGCCAGTTGATCTCTCCACCAACAAGTCCCGGTCATCACCGTTATCATTGTCGTCATCGTCATCCCCTTCGTCATTGGTGCGCTTCTCCCCACGTTCCCCTCCAGCCTCAGCCACCAAGTCTCCATCATCATTATCTTCATCTCCCTCATCTTCATCATCGTCCCTTCCTTCCTCCTCTCCATCGTCTGTGATAACTCCAGTGCCGCGATTGAAGATGTCTCCTTCAAGGGTGGCGTCTCCACCCTCCTTGGTCAGAAGGGGGCAGACATTCCTGCACATACCCCAAGTCATGCCTCCATGCCCCAGTCCCATCCATCTCCACCCTCATAGAGTCCCTGTTGTGGTACAGCCCATGTCGCTGGTTTATGCTGGGGTCGGATCCCTCACACCTGGAGGTCTAATGGCACCCTTGTTGGACGAAAGCAGGATACATTCAAAAGGTAAGAAAATGAGACATTTTAAGGAATAAAAAGGCATAAACCTGTGTGATTGTCATGTGAAATATAATATTGGCATGTTGTACCTGTACCTTATGAAAGAAAGAAATCCTAGGTTTGAAATAGCACAAAATTTAAACAAAAAAAAAGTTGTGTTTTGTACACAGTCAATAACAGAGCCACTTGTTGATAAAGCCCACATGTGACTGAGACAGAGTAAAAAACAACAATGGTCTGCTCGCCGTCAAGCACCAGAGATGTGAGCTAACCTGCCGCACAACTAGAACTTCTGCCACAAGTTGTAACTTTGCACTCATTTTTATATTTTAGTTCAATAAAAATACCAATATGCATAATTGAAAATAAGTTAGTTGAAGGTTCACATCTAGGGTACTTGCATATTGTATACTGTCTAATAGACATTCAGAGTGTACCTGTGCCTGCACCCAGTGATTTCTGGGTTAGACTCCGGACACCAGTGATGCTATAATGATAGTACTTTCAGAATTCTCTTTGTTGAGCTCCAACCAACATACTTTTTATGCAAACCTTCACCAACCGCCCTACGTCTCAGTACATTGAAACATTGAAATTCTTGTTTGTGGTAATCATTCATTCGCTACAGGTGCGGTGGATAGAGACAAGGCTATAAAAGCACTAAAGTATCCCTTTAATAGACAATGTGACAGCATAAGTGATGGTTCTCTCGATAGTTTACAGTTTCTCTGCTCTTTTCCTTCCTCAACATCTGTACCTTTCCAGTTCTGGCTCTTCCTTTCTTACACACACTCCCCCACGTTCTATCTGTTTCACTTTATACCATCTGCAAAAGCTTCCCAGAGTCTTGCAATCCTGCCAGGGTCAGTGATACAACCCAGAGCCTGACAGTGTGTTGAAGAGATGCAGCCTCATGTTTGAGAGCTTCACACTCTTTATTAAATCTCTAAAAAAAATCTGGACATGATTCTTTTGTAAGGTTCTTGTGCAAAATAAAGAAAACCTTTTTCAGGTGGATTTATCTTTCTCATCCACAATTACTGGACAAAACAGATTTGGATTACATTGATTTTCTTTCAAATAAGGCCTCTTTCTTGAAGAGTCTATTCACTGGGACTAACACACACACACACAGAGAGAGAGAGATCGTATCTCCTACCTTCTCAGGAAAGCCTGGTTGCTTCTGGGCAGGAGTGTTGTACGTAATGGGTTCAGCTGAAGCTCGGGCTTTTCACTCCCTTCTTTAAGAGGCTGAGTACCGCACCAGACAAAAAAAAAGGTTACTGAGGACCAAGCTCTTAATGCGTCCTTTCGATGCCCGCCAGAGTGGCCCATATACATGCACGTTTTATACATTGATGACCATAGATTTTGTACAAAAGATAGAGTGATAGCAGACAAACCCACACACATGCCCTCTGATGTTTCTTTGGAGGTTTCCATGGCAACAAGGTTAGCAAGCATACGCGAGCCATGACACTCCTATGATCTCTCTGAACCTGAACTGTAGTGCTACTGCATGACTATGTGTATTTACTAGTACTATTCTTTGGGGACAAAAGGTTCCTTTTGGTTACTTTGGATGGTATTAGAAAGAACTGAGAAGTCCTCCAAGTCAGTGTTAGTGGAGCTTATTATGGACTCTTTATAGAATCTTCTGTTATCAGTATTTAGTTACTTGAAAGTAATGAATGTATATAGATTTTATAAACAAAATTCCAAGTACTGCGAAAAAGTCCCACCATAAGATTTGTTGTTTTACCAGTGGTATAATGACCATATTTTCGAAAATTGAACCCAAATATTTTCAAACTTTGATTTGTCACTTCGTAATGCTCTCTTCCACTGATCGCTATCCCAATCTTTGTGAGCGTTAACATATCCTAGGCTTTTCACCCCGATCCCCTTCCGAAAAGGCGGTTTCTTGGCTGCAACGCTTCCAAAAAGATCAAGCCTCTTCAGACTGTAGAACAGTCAAATTGGCATCCCAATGAAACGACAGATGCTGTGTAAGGGGAGGTCATACTAAATACTAGCCACCGCCAACTATAGTTTTTTTTTTGTTTTTTTTTTGACTTTTTAGGTTTTTAATGTTGCATAATAATATTGTGTATTTTTAGATTGACTGTGTATTCTAATAAACAGACAAACTATTATATGGCCATTATGCCATTTCATAACAAAATAAAACAATGGCTTATCCAATCTAATTGTGGCCAAAGGCTTTTGCACAGTACTGTATATGTACTGTATAGTTATTCATATTTACTGTTTCATTGGGCCACCAGACGGCAACAGTACCCAGGTATTCAACTTTTTAGGCTACACATTACAAATATAACATGTATAAGGAAATCTGAATGTTGTTTTAACATTATGAAAACATTTAAACGTCATGAGGTGCACAATATTGACCCACCCGTGGTGGTTCTAGGAACTGAGAGACCCACTGGCATGGAGAATTTACTGGCAAGGTTTGGGACAGGACCCAAGGGCCAACAATGCCCTGATTTAAGGGAGTTTCTCAAATGTCAGTTTGTACTAGCCTAGTCAAGTCGAATGCATTTATAATGGCGCTTTTTACAGTTAAGCAGAGTCTCAAAGCAGCTTTACAGTTTTACTAGTAATCCTTGGATCTTGATTTTGTCCCTCTGTCCTTTGAATCAGTTTAGTAGTTTGTATATGTGCTAAGGTGTCCCTATGTAACCTTAAACAAAGCCTTTTACTGTAGAAAAATACACTTGAACATAGAAAATGCACTTCTGTTTTTGCTGTTGTGGAATTAAATGTCAAGTTATGTTAATGAAGATAGCTTCTCTGTAACATGTAAGATAAGCAGTGCAGTTCTAGTTTACAGCTGGTTTTACAGTTAAGAGAATAAAAAAAAAAAAAAGCACACTGTATTGCAGACTACATATAAATGAATTCTTAGGCACGAAGCACCCTTAAGCAGTTTAGTCATCACAAAGGCTGTGTTAATAGCAACTATTTACATCCTAAATTTACAAACAATACACACAGTCTTAATGCAGGGTGTTACCCTTGCTGGGGATTAGAATCATCTGGAGTACATATGTGACATTTAATCTGACTATCCAGAACTCCGCTAGTAGAGTACAGCCCCTGGTATTACTCCAAGATCGTTACATTCATAAGCTACTATTATATTGCTAAGTCTGCATATAGTGTGTGTTCTTAGCTTGTGTGCCATTTTGTGAAAACTGAATGCAAATGATACATCAATGTGTCAAATATGTGACTGAAAATACGATTAATTAAAACAACTGGTATGTGTGTGGAAACCAGAATTGCATCGATAGACAATTACGAACAACACAGAACCTTTTCAGAGACTCAATGAGTGAATGTAAAGCAGTTCGTATAATTTTATGTTGGGGAAAATATACATGTAGTGGGTGGACAAACAAAGGAGTACTACTTACAGTCGGACAGGCACGTAGACTTATGAACGGGATTTACAGCTTGAAACAGTTTGCGGAAAGTCATACACACAAACACAAGGAACTTGCACAAAAAAAGTCCCTGGATAGTTTTTAGTCCAAACGTGAGCTAATGAGAAAGTGAGCAGGAGATCTGTAAGATAGTCACACAGATTGAATGGTAGTTAATCTGCACAGTTACCGTACTGGCATGACGTCACTGACATCACATCATTCGGTGATGCTCAGTAGATGTTCCTGAAAGGCCTGGGTCCGTTCTGTGTGGAGTTTGCATGTCCTCCCAGTGTCTGCGTGGGTTTACTCCAGGTACTCCGGTTTCTTCCCACAGTCCAAAGACATGCATGTTAGGTTAATTGGTGCTTCTAAAGTGTCCCATAGTTTGTGACTGTGTGTGTCCTATACTGGATTGGCGCCCCATTTAGGGTTGTTTCTGCCCATGATGACGCTTTGAGAGAGTTCAGTTTAAAATGTAGTCACGCTCACTCTCTGTCGTCTTTTCTATATTGAACTTCAACATAGGTAGAGTAAGCCAAAAGCTTAAACACAAATGCACCTACAAATCAATATTTTAACTGTTTCATTGTATTTCTCTTGTTTCAGGTAACCATGATTACATTCTGTGTAGTCCACTCTTAAAGTCTTAAGACTTAAAGTCAACATTTAAACACAGACACTTAAAAATTAAGTGTTATCTCAAAGTGCATATGCTGAGTGATCTATTAATGTAAGAATTACAGGGTTCTTGTGACAATATATACACAGCGTAAAAGGGGGGGGGGAAAGAAGTCTACTCATAAGGACAGCGGGGTTTTATGTGGTAAGCCGTAGAGCATGCTTTAAGGATCACACAGTCTGTGATTTACAGGCTTTTGTGTTTACCAGGAAATCCTGTGCTTTTGATCATCAGAACTGCTAGACAAGCTCTGCCTGTAGTTTAGCAATAATTCACTGAGTCACAGAGAGTTATCAGAGACGGCAAAAGGAAAATAACCAACATCCGATCATGCACTACGAGTTCCTGGAACATCCCCTTTAGCTACAGTCGAAACCGGTTTCGGTCCTAAACAGTTCAGTTGTTCTACACTGTGACACTGTGAATCAGAATCAAGAATCTGCTGTGAATAAATAATCACAAGTGTGTCTTATGGAACCATATGAGCTAAATATCAATAATTTGGCATCAACAGTAAACCACCCACACCAACCAGTTTATTTGGTACACCTTGTTAATTCTGGGTTGAACTTTATTTTGTCTTTAGAAATCTTTGCCCCATAGTTTCAACAAGGTGCTGGAAAAATTCCTCAGATTCTGGTTCATATTGCGATGATAGCATAGATTTCTCAGTTGAATAGCCATGGTGCAAATCTCCCTTTCCACCGCATCCCAAATGTGCTCTATTGGATTGAGATCTGGTGACTGTGGATGTACATTTTCAAATTCAAGAAACAAGGTTGAGAGGTTTTCTTTGTGACATGGCCAGAAAATGGTAGTGTCTTCTGCATGCCTTGGTTGTAACAAGTCGTTATTTGAGTTACTATTGTCTATCAGCTTGAACCAGTCTGGTCATTTTCCTCTGATCTCTGGCAACAGCAAGGGATTTTAAGCCAAACAACTGTCACTTACTGGATATTTTCTCACTCTCTGCAAAATTTGGCTGTGCATGAAATCCCAGTAGATCAGCGGTTTCTTAAATAATAATAATAATAATAATAATAATAATATTCAAACCAATCAATCTAGCACCAACAAACATAAATATTCTTTTTTCCCCATTCTGATGCTCCATTCTGGTGGACCATGGCTACGTACCTATAGACATCAAGTTGTCCGGCAGACTTGACAACTGTTTGATCATACCATCATTATTCTGTAAAATGCTACGACTTTGGTCATACCAGTGCCCTTATTAAAAAGATATCTTTATAATGCATAAACAATACCAAGACCTGTATCACACCAATACCCTGATTGAACATTAAAGCCATAAGTTTGATCACACCAATGCCAGAGACTAAATTAAAACAGTTTAAAGCTCAGTTTTATAAGATGTAAATCATTTACATTGTTAGCCTTATGTGGATTTAATATGTTAAATGTAGCAGGGTTTAGAATAGCCTGGGAACAGATTGCAATCTGGGGCACCACTGGTCACATTATATAGAGACAGACTTCATCTAGCCAAGCAGGATATAAACTAAAGCACTGGTTCCCAATTCTGATTCATACAAGCTGGTTGATATTCGGTAAGGTAAAGTCTGTTAGTTACACAGTTGCATTTTGAGTTTGTGTTCCGAAAGCCCAGGTGCCTCCCCAACATGATCTAAACCCCACCATAAACTCTAGGCAGGTCTGTTATCACCCTGCATTAAATTCTCATACCTCAGGTGAAAACTGGCTCAGTCATAACAATAGATACATTGGGGGGGGGTTTGTTTGTTTTTGTACATTTATGTACCTTTACTGTAAACCTACCTTTGTCTGATCATTACCAGTTACACACAGAGTCCAGTCACCACGGCGATCCTTGAGCGACAGCGAAGATGATGACCTGCCCAATGTAACGCTGGATAGCGTGAATGAGACCGGCTCCACCGCCCTGACCATCGCTCGTGCTGTGCAAGAGTGAGTAACACAGATAAGAAAACTTTTTAAAGAATAAAATCTCTATCGCAATATTTTCAACATTAAATGCAAATTGTCCACAATTGTCCTGATCTTGCCAAACTCCAGGCATATCTCATTAATCAAAGGTAGTTTCAACAATTCAGCCCAGACTAGCACATAGCGTAGAAACGGTTTTTATACGGTTTTGTTTTTTTAGTAGGGTTAAGCTTAGCTAAACTAGCTCAGGTTTGTCTTAACTCCTATCAGTGTGTGTGTGTGTGTGTGTGTGTATATGTGTAACTCCACGTCCATAGTGGAAATGATACAGCTACCAAGTGCTATGATTGGTTATCCTCAATAATCTACAATAATTTGTCATCTAATTAGAGTTACCTGCAAAATGGAACAGTTTTGTGATCATGAAGGAGGATGCAACACAACTAAATAAATTGATACAGTGTGTGTGCGCACATGTGGAGTGTTTTGAGTGCAACTGTCAGTTCGATAGGATGTTGTTGTAAAGCTCACCCTGTCTGCAAGAATTCATCATCATTATAAATGGGCACTTGTGAAGGAATGGCAGATGCTCAGGTGTGGCCGTGTGTGTGTGTGTGTGTGTGTGTGTGTGTGTGTGTGTGTGTGTGTGTGTGTGTGTGTGTGTGAGAGAGAGAGAGAGTACTTGTAGCTTAGCCCAAAGGGAAGTCATTAATAAAGGAATTCTCCCCGGAGTTCAGGCTGGTGACAGAGGCTCCTCCATATTTAAAATGCCCGCAAGGAGAGACGCTTCTGATCTGGCAGTGCCAGCTGATGGACACACCAGGGGGAGAAGGAGCTTCATGGCTGGTAGCAGAGCTGTGTGCCAGGCCTGAGGGCAACATTGTGTTATGGTGCGTGTTCATGAGGCGAGAGCGATACAGAGAGGCTGCTGCAGACCGGATGAGCACGGCAGCACACACTGCTGTTCTTTAAAATCATTGTTTGCCCAGGTCTCGTAGGGAGTGCATTTCAGGTTGATTACGCGCTTGGACACAGGTGCAAAATGGCAATCAGGTCCATGACACAGGATTCCTGATCTGAGAGAAGCCACACAGACTTCACATAATTGTCTTCTGCTTTAGAGACTCTTTGCAAACTGAACTAGGGTCAGCGGCACTCTCTCACGTCCTCACCGGTGGAAAGCCCCTCTGAACGGCTCCAGAGGGAAAGAAATTTGAACAAAAGACGGAACAAAAGGAACAAGCGTGCCACTTTTAGATCTCGGTCAGCTGCAGCTTCCCTCGCTCTCATTTCATGGATCACATAAAAAAAAAAAAAAATGTTTAAATCACATAAAAGAAAAATGAACTGTTTGGCTATTTGGTACAACATCATGCAGTACTAGCTGCAGTAACACATTTAACAACAACTGATTAAAATATCATTCCTACTTGCATTATTTATGTATCATAGATAGATAGAGACTGACAGAGAATATTATATACAAATATAACTTATTCCCATACCATTTACATTTCCTCTCAAGTACTTTTAGTGTCTGTACTTTCCATGCACCAAGCCTAGTGATGGGGAAAAAGAAAGCTTTCTGAAACTTCACTTGAATCACATGAATGAATCAACTTGAAAAATGAACAAAACCCTTCGCTTTAGTCACATCTGCTGGCCGGTTTTGTGCAACTGCCTTTCTGAACTCTGAAAACCTCCATAAGAAATGACTTGAATTCTTCAAAAACGTTGTTTTTCTTAAATAAAGCTTGACTAAGATTTCTGCCTGTAATCCTTGGAATTTCTACCATAAAGAGGTATCAAGTAATGGCATTTCTTTTTCTTGAAGTCATGCATACAGTGTGCAATGAATTCTGCTAATTCTTCTCTTGCAAATATGGTAAGCAAATTTCAAATGATTCCTAGAGGAAAGATGATTACAAATATCTTAATCTTTGTCTAACATAGTAATGAAATGGGAAGAAAAAAAAGACTAACACTCTGGAGAAAAAGCACTGTGGAATCGGACATTTCACCTGCCCCTCTGACGAACCCCACACCTCCCCACCCCTAAAAAAAATAAGAATATATACTGGTAACTGTAAATATTCTGATTTCATTTCCATTTCCAGCAGACACCCTTATCCAGAGCGACTTACAACTCTTAGTCTTACAATCCAAGCAATGGTGGGTTAAGGCTCTTGCTCAAGCACCCAACTGTGGCAACTTGGCAGAGGTGGAATTTTAACCCTGAACCTTCTGGTCCAGAGGCCAGTACCTTAACCGCTAGGCTACCACAGTCCATCTTCAGTCATCACTCCATCATTACAACAATTTTATACACCAGCTTTGAGATATTTTTTTCTGGAACTAACAACATTATATGTCTTCCTAAATATGATCTGAAATATCATTAGATTTACCCCCAGGCCCTAAGAATATTACATATCAAAAAAATTACATATAATTACATCCGATATTACACATGTTATCGTCAAAAGTATGTGAACCTCTAGGATTTGCAGTTAATCTGAAGGTGAAAGAAGAATCTGCTGTTTTCAATCACTGGTATAACAATCAGTGTGGCTGGGCCAATGGTTGTGAAGAATAGAGTTCTATCAAAAACTGATCTTCAAACTACATTCATGGAAGTGTAGCTTAGCATGTACAAGAGATTTCTGAGGATCACAGAAAAAGAGCTGTTACAAAATCATCCCAAATGAGTTGGAACTATCACACAGTGTGAGAGATTGTGTACAAATAGAGGAAATTCAAGACAATTGTTACCCTCCCCAGGAGTGGTCGATCAACAAAAGATCACACCCACGGCAAGGTGTGCAAATAGTCCTCGAGGTCACGATCGATCCCAGGGTGACGTCACGTAAACAAGCCAGAAGTTAATGGAAAAAAAACTGTTCTCAGTTTATGGACGGACGGAACCATATTAGAACTTTTTGATTTAATGGAGAAGTGTGGGACTGTGGTAGCCTAGCAGTTAAAAGGCACTGGACTCTAAACCAAAAGGTTCAGGGTTCAAATCCCACCTGTGCCACAGTTGGGTCCTTGAGCAAGACCCTTAACCCACAATTGCTTGGATTGTAAATCTGTAATTGTGAGTCTCTCTGGATAAGAGCATCTGCTAAATGCCTTAAATGTAAATGTTATGTCTGGACAAAGGAAAACTTTGCATTTCAGGGTAAACAAGAATATCCCATCTTCGAAGCATAGTTTTATGTAGTAGGCCTGTATTGCCGTATCTAGGCCAGGATGGCTTGTCAACATGGATGGAACAAAGAATTCTGAATTATACCAGCAAATTGTTAAGGAAAAATATCCTTGAACTGAATCTTAAGTGAAAATGGGTATATTCAATTCACTCATTTATTTTGTCTCATTTCATTGGGTTGTTTTTACTTTTAGGACTGAAATCTTTCCAGAAATACAGTACATGCAAATGTTTCACAAACACGCAGCACTGTAATTACAGACTAATTTAATTAATTTGATCTGATTACTATAGAAGTAGGTGCTCAGGTGGTTCAGTGGTCTTACATGCTAGCCCACCATCACAGTGACCCAAGGTCGAGGACCAGCGGTATCTTCTGGCCAATCTTGTGCCTGGCTGTGCCTGAGGGCAATAATTCTCACTTCTCTCCTGAAAGAGAATAAGAAGCTGTTGAAGTCGAGTGCTTCTTTCCCCCCCCTCCATCTCCTCTGGGCTTCCAAAAGAGCAACTGTTCCACCATAAGAGCTACAATAAGAGCAACGAAGAGCCACAGGTGGCCACCCTCCTTTCTCTAAATCTCTCTTGCACATGGACAGAAAAGATGCACTGCTGTAGCTAAAGAGAAACAGGAAGCAAGTCTTCAGGGGTTAGATCCTTCTTTCAAACACCTCCACATAAATCCTCTCTGGTCCAGGCCACTGTTCCATGTATTTGTTATACATGTCTGCTGTCAACCTCGGTTATCCCTCCTTGTCTTTCCTTTCGCTGGCATGTGACTTTTGCTCTACGATGACGTGCTTAGCCTGTGTTGCGTGTTCGTTTTCTGAAGTTATTTACCAGTCTTCTCTAATTATTTTGAAGTTGTGTTTATCTTGAGGTTGTTTACAACCCTCAAGTGTGTTTATGGGCAAGAACATTCCTTCTTTCATGTAAAAGTAGACAAGGGCTGGGAGACGAGGCTGCTTTTACGGTTTCATCTTGTTGTGGATTGTCTGTGGCCTTGACAAGAAGTGTGGATTAACAGCACCGTGGCGCCCTCTGGTGGCTGCTAGTATTACTGACACTGAATTGAGCTTCAACAGTACTGTGGTGTTATCTCAACTTTTCTAGTGCTGGTACACGTAATTAAATTCACTTGACCTATATTAATTGGCGTATGAGTTAAATAAAGTGGATAGAACAAGGAGAACACTAAAATGTACAGGAAAATGGAGGGGTGATTGAACGGCTTTGCAGTACAAACTTTATTCTGATGTAGCAACTGATCGTTTTGTTTGTTTGTTTGTCTGTCTCTGTCACAGCTCCATGTTGCCATTCAGTATCGAGAGCCTGAGGAGGCAGAGACGGCCCGAGTCCCCTGATACCAAGAGGAGGCGTATTCATCGCTGTGAATTTGAGGGCTGTAGTAAGGTTTACACCAAGAGCTCGCACCTCAAGGCCCACAGGAGGACACACACCGGTGAGCTGCAACTTAATACCACAGCACCATGTGATCTGGGTGAACCAAAATTCATCTGGTATACCTAAAATGGATCAAATTAGGTATGGCAGAAAAAAATGTGCTGTGAAATCTGACCGTAAAAGCATGAAATCAAATTATTACCTAGAAAAACCCCCTCAAAAGTCCCTCAAAATCTGTAGTAGAATCGACAGTGCTAAGAATGGACAAGGAGTGTAGAAACAAGATAGTGGACATAATGTTATGTGCATACGGTGTATACATATAAGTATTGGCTAGCCTTATAGGAAACGAAAGAAACAATATTAAGACAAGAAACACGCCATGTCTTAGAGAAAAAAAGAAAAATGCCACAGAACTTCCATTACAAGGCAATGCAAGACGTTTGACTGCGAGTTAATCCCTTTTACATGATCCATTTCCCTTTTTTCTTAGGTGAGAAGCCATACAAGTGTACATGGGATGGCTGCACGTGGAAGTTTGCTCGCTCGGATGAGCTCACACGTCACTACCGCAAGCACACGGGGGTCAAACCGTTCAAGTGTGGCGACTGTGAGCGCAGCTTCTCCCGCTCAGACCACCTGGCCCTCCACCGCCGTCGTCACGCTCTGGTGTGAATGCTCAGGTCAGGACAAATGAATAGGTGGAGCTGCAGAGGGACAGGACCGGGCTCTGTCTTCTAACGTGCCAGGGAAGGGCTGGACCTTTTCCTGATGGTCATGGTATTAGCAGAGGAAGAGATGAAGGGGAAAGAGTCTGTTCATAAAGCATCTCAGAGCAGGAGTGTTGATTAAGGATCAGTTTGACTTGTTATATCCTAAAGAATACATGTATATAGGGAGCCGATCCTACATGCACTACTACTCTAAGATCCCATATAAATACACACACACACACACACACACACACACACACACACACACACACACACACACACACACACACACACACACACACAATGAACTAGGAAAGGCACAGAATGTGTGTGCTTTTGAATATACAATCTTAAACACCAGCACATATTGCAGGGTATTCAATCATAATTAGCATTTACTTGTAATTTTTATAGAAGTATTGAAGCCCATTTTGAAAGTGTTATTGGAGGCTTTTTTGACAATATCAAATATTTGTGTACACACACACACACACACACACACACACACACACACACACACACACACACACTTACTTTACGTTACAATCCCTGAATCTATAAATATACAAGTAACCACATGTACATAATCAACCCCTTGGTTTCCTACCATCCCCAATAGCAGGTTAGCTAGTAAGGTCTGCTAACTTATTTCAGTTTGTCAGGAGTTGGTAAATCTCAGTAAATCTCAGTTTGCAATCTCAGCAAATTACCAGTAATTCGTAGTAGTCAAACATTTTAAAACATACCACCGAGTCTACTTTGTTTATCAATAACACTGCCTAAATTAGCTAGGAAAGCTAGCAACAGTGGGATATGAGTATAGATGCCAAATGTGTAAAATACTTTATGTAAAATAACTCGACTTAGCATGTTTGCAAGGCAGATTTACAGAGCTCCAGGTGCAAAACTAACATTCAAGCCAAGGGTAAATTATCATGCAGCAGATTAAGCAATTAAAAAAAAAAAAAAAAAGTTGCCAGGACCAGTAAAGGAAATTGACCATCCTAGATCATAGAGAACCAAAAGATGAAATAAAAAGTATCCAAATGGGATAATAGATAAGAACGATCCAACCCAAATGAAGCCAAAGCCACTCATGACCATTGTTACACAGGACCACTACCAAAATAAGTGCAGGGACACAGAGGCCTTTCGTAAGAAAATGCAGATATGCATAAATATGCACACCCCAAGTGCAACGCTCTAGCTAGCTAACCTAGCTAATGGGAAATCCTGCCCGGGGAGACAGCTGTAGATTGGTGACCATAGAAATAGGCCTTCTGTAACCAGTACTCGGAAAGACAGGAACCCTTTGATATGGGACAACAAACTGTATACGAGTCAAAATGATATAAAAGGAAGAGGCAGCTCTACTGAGACAATCTGCTCCATATCATTGCTTATATTCCCACCGTGTCTGGCCTCTCCCCAGTTTATGAGTTATCACCCTTACCAGTAAGGCCACTGGCACTCAGTTTATAGATTTTTTTTTTTTTTTTTACCATAGCACCCTCAAGAAACATGTTTGTTCCAGTGCTGTTTGTATTTGCACCATCAGCAGGAACACTGAAGTGACAAGACAGTTGGTGAAATTATTTCATTTTGGCTCAGTAAAGTCGGGATTTGACTTGTCTGCGCTTTTTATCCATTCTTAGCGCAAACATTTACAGCTATACGGCACATTTTTTCCCCAGAGGTTTACAACGTCTGGAACGATCGTCCTATTTTTAAGTCTGGACTAAAATCACAATCGTTCCTATGCGCCAAGAAAGATACCCACCCAGAATTAGAAGCTAGAAAAGTCTCTTTACATGGTTCTGGAAGACCTACAATCATCCCTGGTTCCTGCAGTGATGCAAGACAGGGGCACAGTTATCTATGGAAAAGTTCAAAAAAGCGTCTTATCAGTGATGGAGGCGTAGACTGTCGGGGTCATGCGATGCAGATCAGTGGTGCCAACAGCCAGGTTGCCAACAAAAACAATCTGGCCCTGCTCTCTGAATAGGAAAGATGGTGTTTCTGGCCTGTTGATCAGAGGCATCTGTTAAATTATTTATACAACATTGAGCTTTTATCCTTCTCTTTTTAACCACATTCGTTTGATTTGTGATGGTGCCCAAACAGCAGCTGGTAAAGAGGTGGTGCCGGGGCTATCCCTCAACTTTCTAGGACAGTGTCTTTTTTATTGTGAAGGTTCTGCTGGCAGTGGGAAGGAAAAATAGAACAGTACAATATAATATTTTATTATTATTCTAAGATTTATGCCAACAGATCTCAGTACATAGTATGTGGTTTGGGGGTACAACCCTTCTGTATAACCGGACTAGACTGGTTATTTATATTAAATATGCCAGTCCACTCAAAATATACTATAGAAACTTTTAGTAAACTCATTACTTAAACGTTACTTAGCTCACTGCAGCTTTAATTTTTAGAACTACATCAGCAGGATTGTCAAGGAGCTAATAGCATATGAAGACATAAGTAACTGGCAGACGCACATTTCATCTGAAGCCTTACTCCGAATGTTTGAGTGGCATCAACTGTTACCAAATGAATGTTAGGGGTATCGAGTGTAGCCCCAATCCTGCCCCTTACCCTGGGCACCCGTGGGTTGAGTGCGTCATTAAATAAATCCATTTCGGATGTGATCGGTTCAAATCTGTGGAGTGTGTGTGTGTGTGTGTGTGTGTACCACCCTACAATGATACTTCTTTCCATATTTTTTGTACGAAGCAGTAGTGCGTTTAATTAATGTAAATGTGACTTTTGTGTTAATTGACTCGAACAGAAAGCTATCTAATCAGAATCGGTTCCTCAAGAGGAACTACCCATTTGAAGGCCACAAAACAACAAGCATTATTATTGGTTATTTGTTAGCATTTCGGATATTCTAACTACAATAGATTCAATCAATCAAATGCAAGTTATCGACTCAGTTCAAATATGTAACAGCTCGGGCTAGACAGTTAACAGGGTAACCATTACCTACAGCACAAACCTCACGGACCAATCCCAGACCTTTTTTTTGTGTTTCAAACCCCAATTCTTTTTCATTTTTTTGCACACTTGTATTATGGCTTCACAATACCACTTTACTTTGGATTTGTAAAAGAATGGTTTGCACAGATTATATAAAAACATAAAAAAATTAATTTTACCATGTAGTGTCCCCCAATGCCAGAATGTCAAGATTTCCATTCTAGTTAATTGCATCATTTGTGCACAAACATAGTGTAGCAGATGTCTGTACTTTAAAAATATTGTGTATCATTTTTTAGGCATTTTATGTCATGTATTTGTTCAGTATTTTGCACCCTTTTTGGAATTATGTGATGTCACCATTTATAGTATATGTATAGAGATAATCATAAGCGTCAGAACGACGCACCTTTAACTTTTAATCCGTTTTTCAATTATGTATTTGTAAATGCTGTTATTGTACACATTTCCTTTTTATATGGATTGACTGTGAATTTATACATAAATATATGTTTAATGGATTTAATGAAGGCATGAATAAAAAGTCACTTAACACTTAACCTTTCAGGTCATCAAGATGTATTTTCAAATATCACATTCATTATTTAGTTATTATTATTTATTGTTATTTGCTCTATCACCAAAGACAATGTTTACTGAAATGGAAATAGAATCCTTTTACAGGTTTGAGTGTCATTTTTTGGCCAGTAATATTTCTGAAATAACTCCCAGACAAACGAACCAAACTTCAATTCAATTTGATTTACATAGCGCTTTTTACAATGTAGCATCGTCTCAAAGCAACTTTACAGTAATACAGTAAAGTCCTTAAAGGACAAACCCAAATTGAGCAAGCCTAGGGCGACAGTGGCAAGGAAAAACTCCCTAAAATGATAGGAAGAAACCTTGGGAGGACCAAGACTCAACAGGGGACCTATCCTCCATGGGCGGCCTAGATGTTATTTAAATAAATACTAAATGTATATTAAAGTATAGCAAAACTCTTAAAATAAATAGATGATTATTAAAATTAGCTTATTAAAATTAGCTTAGCAATAGAAAAAATATAGGATAATCTAAATCATAAAACAAAATTGATTATATAATGGAGCCCAAACATGATCTCGATTATGGGCAGCATGTTGACTTCGTGGTTACCACTGTCCCCTCAAAGAGGGGAGGTCCTGGGTTCAATCCCCTTTCTGCATAGTGTCTGCATGTCCTACTTGTGTACACATGGGTTTACTTCAGGTACTTTGGTTTCTTCCCAATCCAAAGTGACGCATGTTAGGTCAATTGTTGTACTGAGTGACCCCAGTATGTGAGTAAGTGTACGTACCATATGATGGATTGGCAGGGTTGTTTCTGCCTTGCACTCGGTGCCACCGACTAGGCATCAGCTCTTCCACGAACATGGTCAGGATTAAGTGGCAAGAAAGTAAATGAATCAATGAATGATCATCTCTACTGACATTAGTGCAGCAGCAATTTGCCAAGCTACCACCCCGGAAATCAGGGTCCTAGTTATCCATGTCTCCAGAGCACAGTTTCATGGTTATGATGCCCAGTAAATTCCAGTATAGTCTCTGAATGTTTTCATTATTACTATTCATCAGTACTAGGGTATTTTTGTATTTCTAATTATCTTTAGAATATTTCTGAGATTGGAAAAATTCAAAATCTGGGAGCAAAGGTTCTAGGTCCGGTCTTCTGTTCAAACTGTCTTCTGGTCAACTGTCCAAGCTGCCACTTCTTCAAAGTATGTCTTGAGTATTTATGACTAGAAAGCTCTGTCTGATCAAAGAACCCAGTTCCAGTCAAAGTTCCAGCATGAAACTTACAGGTGCCTTTATTTAGATACCTATATTGCTTAGATAATAAGATAATAAGGTCAATTTGGAGATCTGCATGACTGTAAACCCTACATGAGCTCAACGTTTTACAACAACCACTTGCAGAGCAAAATATTACATGAGAGCTGACTATCCTGGACTTTCCTTCATACTCAACTGATCTAAACCCCACCAAGCCTTTATAGGGCCTTCGGATATAGATTGAAGAAAGATAAGCGTTCAGTAATATTACGAGATCCTCTTTTGAATATCTTGGACTGTCAGATTTCACACACCGCTTGTGGAACCTATGTTGGCTTGAGTGCATGCTGTCATTGCAGCAAGAGATACTAATTAGTAAGCATGAATTTGGGACTGTAGCCTAGCGGTTAAGGTACTGGACTCTGGACCAGAAGGTCCAGGGTTCAAATCCCACCTCTGCCAAGCTTCCACAGCTGGGTCCTTGAGCAAGACCCTTAACCCACAATTGCTTGGATTGTAAGACTGTAAATGTAATGCAGGGCGACTCCTGTGCAAAAGTCTGAGGCCACCATCAGATTAGATAGATACACCGTTATGAGCAACAGCAGCACCCGGAAGCTTCTTCAGGATGCCACGTCGACCGCTCTGAAGAAACTTTGATCAGGAACGTTGTTTTTGGAAGGGGAGCGGCCACTCCGAAAGGGTAACGGAGAAAAGGCTCAGATACTGATGACAATTTGTTATATACGATCATTATACCATTGCTCAGAACACAGCACTCCTTTAGAACAGAGCACTGTCCCTAACTGAGCAAGCATAGGGTGACAGTGGCAAGGAAAAACTACAGAAATGTGACGAGGAGAAATAAGCCTAAGAAAGTGACCCAAACCTCTTTGGGCAGCCTAGATGTTCATTCATTTCATTCTCTTTCCGCTTAATCAAAACACGGGGTCGCGGGCCAGCCGGTGCCCGCCCGGAAACTAGGGCAAGGGCAGGAACGACCCTAGACGGGACGTGGGCACACACACGGACTGTCATGCACACAGTCACAGACTAAGGGCCACTTTAGAGACACCAGTTAACCCAACACGCACGTCTTTGGACTGTGGGAGGAAACCGGAGTACCCGGGGTAAACCCACACAGGCACGGGGAGGACGTGCAGACTCCACGCAAAGAGGACCCAGGCCGCCCCGCCCTGGGATCGAACCCGGGACCGCCCCCCCACCGAGCCCCCAGTGCCGCCCCAGCCCAAATGCGATATGTAAAAATGAAATGACCTAAATCATAACATGAACGATAATACCTGGAATCCACCCTGGTTCGTCCCCACTGAGCTCTGCTTCCTAGTACAAGCTACGTCCCGATGTATTGTGTGACTCCTGCCCCCGTTGAGGCCAACTGTATTGCTTTCCTGTCCCGTTTGGCACTGGTGCATTTGAGCGCTCTCCGTGCCAGACGCTCCCCAGCCTCAGCGCTCCTCTGGCTGTTGGTTGGGTTCCCAGACAGAATAGAGTTCCGGGCCAAATATGGCTCAGTTCAGGCTCTTATGGCTCAGCTGTGGCAGTGGCAAGTGTACTGAATGCCAAATTTGCCCCACCTGTTGCCAGGCACAATAAAATCCATTAAGGTGCTCAGACTCTTACCTGAATGGCTCACATATAATCCACCCTAGGCAACATTTTTGGGCAGGACTTGCTATTTGGGCCGGATATGGCTGTGCCGTTTCAGTCGTGTCCTGCCAGTTGGATTCGGTGGAGTCACTGCCTCATTCGACGAGCTAATGAGGCCTGATGAAAATGGCAAGTGGGGCCCACAACTCTGACACGTGGCTTTGTGTTACGCGTGGCACACGACGTCGAAAGGACGTTCAGACCGTGTCCGTATCACCGCGTCGGTCAGTCCAGAACCGCTCTTGCACGTGTGTTGGACTTACAAAATGGGTTCACTGTCTGAACGTGTGCCGAGGACCTGAGTTGGACGTCTGTGTACATTTTTGAATTCAGCTTATTTCTAATTGATTGTTTATTCCATTGGGCTTTGCGCATGTTTTGGGGAGAAAAAAAAAAAACGTTGATTCTGGACGTTCTTTCAAGCGTATGTTGTTGACGTCATTTGAAAAATGTCATTCTGGTTTCGGCAAAGACCTTACATTGACGTCTTTCGGACGCGTCTTCACCTTTAGGTTACCAATTAGGTCCAGTTTAACCACCTTGCCCAGTTTAAACCAAATTGAAGCTGCCTATTTCGTGTAAACGGGGAAAAAAAATAACGAACACCCTGAGGCAAAACTCCAAGCAAGCCGCACAAACACAGAATAACCCCCGAACAAGCCACATTATGCAGGACACGCAACGGTGTGTGGACCGGTACTAGCATCTAAGTCGGGATCAGAATGTGTTTCATAAGCGAGCACGCAAACACTGAATTATTTAGTAATAATTCAGCAGCAGAGCTGAAATGCGTTCATTTATTAATCTTCACTAAGGTCACAGTTTGCAGCTAAACAGTGCACATGCACCTGGCTGCCTGTGTGACGTAACAGCAAACCTGGAAACTTTGCACGCACTACATGTGATTACCATCTGTCCATTCAGACCAGGATCATTTGCTCACGGGCATTAATGTTCCTTGGGGGCCCATATCCTGTCACTAGTCGGTGGTTTGTACCCGCCTCGGACCGCTCGGACCCTTACCCCGTAAGCCTTGTTGTTCAGGAGATTCTCCGGATCGGTCAAAATCAATCATGCGGTCATCGCTCCTGAATATTTCTGCCACGTCCAACACGTCTGCTATGAGAACAGCCTGTTCACTTACTGCTTAACACAATCCAAAACTTAACATGCACTGCCGTCACCGGATAACCAGCGCTGTTTGTACACACACACACACACACACACACACACACACACACACCACACACACACACACACACACACACGCAAGGGGCTTCATACTGATGGATTGCAAGGAAGAAAGTATTTAAATATTTGACTCTTGTTCTGTACGGCTACGTTTTATTTTTGCACTAAGACTACCACGTGCGTCTGCACTCTCCCTGTCTGAGACTGTCATAGACGAAGCAAGACTGACATCTTGTGCTTTCCCGCAGTAATTCGTCAAAATGGAACGTGCACTGTGCACGCGCTCAGTGCTCGCGTTTGCGTTTCCCACCGCTTCCAGGCGGCATTTAATGTGTCCGGGACAAATGAAGTCCCAAAAGCGATAATCCGGTGTCCTTGGTATCGTTAATGACCTCAAATTGCTTTAGCCTGCTCGCAAAAAAAAAAAAATAAACATCCCGTAATGAAACATCCAGTGCACTTTAAAGCTTCAGCTTAGACACAACAAAATAAGGGAAGTGAAAAATAGAATGGATGAACTATAATAACATGTAATATGTCCCGCAACCTTGGCCAGGGAAAAAGACACCAGATGATCGAATGCTAATCATAATATCCTGCTCACAGAAATGAAGGGATAGGTCAAAAATGAAATGTCCCATAATTTTGCGAGCAGTGTATTAATACTACTA